>JXSR01S020824.1:87503-98496 GCA_000969725.1 Ophiothrix spiculata
ATAACGGATGATTGGTGTTGATAATCACCAAGCAAAGAAAATTTGACGGAGTATTGATTTTTCATCACCAAGCCTCCGTTACTAATAGAAAATACATTGTAACTATATATCAGATTATAAGATGACAAAGACTTGATGCACCAAATGTTTGGTAGCCCATAAGAAGTATGATCTGACCTTATCTCATTGAGTTTTATTACCTATTGACGTGAACCCATATACCCAGACGATAATTGTCTTGCTGAACGCCGGTTTTGAAACGCTTTGCGCTTTGATTATTTGCCATCAGTATTACACGACAATTACGTTATGCTGACATAAAAATATCATCTACATATCAACTCGGCTATTTCTTATATTTATCAGAATACAAACCATGATGCAATCTTGTGACTCATTCTAATCGGAAGAAACCAGTGGCGCATAGTCACCTTAAATCCTTTTTGAATGTGTGTTTATTGCAATTTGTGTCCAAATATTAACTGCACATTTTTAAATGTTGATAACTTTAAAAACAAGATTAGCAAGGTCTGAAAGTTCAAAGTGGTTGAGCAACTTAACTGTACCATACAGTGTTGACACTCTTCTGTCACTTCACCATGACGACATGACAGTTTAGAATGGCTTTATCAAATAACTCATTTTCGCACCATTTCAAGATAAGCATAATGACAGAGTTATGCTTTGACAAATGAAACACATTTTAATGAGCATTAATGTAATTATTTAACAAAACCCCAATCAGGCATATTCGTATTGTAAAAGTTGTTTGGCCTAATAGGTTATTAAAATATTCATGCGTGATTCTTCTGTCTTCAAACATTTATCCCTCTCCTTTTAATGCGAATCATATATAAATGGTTCTTCCTAGTATGAAAGTGTGCTCGTTACGTTTGACGTAATTTACGTTGACGTTGCTTTTCAAAAATGTATATAGTTGCCATGCGAATCCTGGTTTTAAAGTTATAAGCATTTAAAAATGTACAGTTAATTTTTGGACACCCTGTACATGAAAGGAAAAGGCCTGATGACAAGGCAACGAAAATATAATATATTTTTGTGCACAAGATTGATTGTAGAAAATCGGGAAAGTAACTTCTTCGTTGCCAAGTGTGTGTTCGTATAAGTGCGCTTTTGGCGAACTGATCATTTCATGATTTATTGTATTAGCCTTACCGCAACACAATTATTATCTTGAATATTGCCGAAAAACGTCTTTCATTTTTTGATTTTTCCAAATCATTGGAAAAGGTACCATATACAACTGCTTGAAGATAGCAAAATTAATTACAACTGATCATGAATTCGTCAACTTCATTCAAAGATGAGAAATACTCTATTACCTATCAAATTGTCTCAGCAAGTATATATACAATATTGTCAGTTCTGATTATTGGAGGAAATTTGTTTTGCCTGATCGTTTTAAGACGTGCCGAATATCTAAACACACCAACTAGAATATTTTTGACTTCTCTTACATGCGCCGATTTCTTGGTAGGAGTATTCGTCGCGCTTTATCTATGTGTCAGCACTACATTTTGGAAACTGCTCCCGGTATCAGTTTTAAACATACTCTGTGTTATTAGCACTGCGACTAATGTAGCTGCGAGTGTTGGATCCGTACTCTCCTTACTGCTTGTTAATTTAGACAGATATCTCGCCATTGAATTTCCATTTGATTGTGTAAGAATGATAACAACTAAACGAGCTAAGGTCACTATTTATTGCCTATGGGTTATCGTTGCTTTCATAGCACTCTTAACATTAGTTATATCCTTTGAAGTTCAAATTTCGAATGACTATGGAACCAATCTGAACTTATGCGATATTTATTGTAATCTGGAGTCGATGCATGTCATTTTCTTATCATTTGGACTTGTGTTTTTTGTCATTTTACCATCTTGCGTTACTATATTTATCTATGCACGGATTTTAATTATCGTTAATAAACACAATAATAACGCAAGAAATATGCATGCGTGCTCAAGCGTAAGCCGTCGGTGCCAACAACGAAATGATCACAAAGCATTGACAACATTTCTTACTGCCACCTCAGTCTCTTCTTTAACATGGGTGCCATTTTACGTGTATATGTATCTTGCTTACTTTAGAAACTGTATGTCCTATCCTTACATTGAATTGCTTGTGCATTGTATTACTCTCTGTAATAACTGGATCAATATATTGATCTATACACTCAAAGATCAATCTTTCAGAAGAACTGCTCATGAAGTGTTGTATTCCCGGAAATGCTTTGACACTTAAGTGATCAAGGGGGTCCATATGGACCCAACATTTGGTTTTTGCGCAAAAACGCAAAGTTATTTTGCATCGCCCTTCTATGTATTTGTCTAACTTTACCATACCCTTCACCTGTTGGCCAAAAATTTGAATCGACCCACCCCTTCCCATGCTAATTAGCATAAATAAGCATTTTCGAGGGCGCTCTTCAAATTTGTTTTGCCCATAAAATCGTAACCGAACAACTTTTTTTTTTTTTCAAATTTTATTTCAGGAATGTATTTGTACTTACATACTGCAAATATGGCCAAATTTTATTATAAATTCCATTGGGAAGTGAGTTCTCAAATTTTTGGCGGGAAATGTTCACGCGACACGGACAATTTAGTTTTTGCCGCCATTTTGAAAAGGTTTGTCCAATTTTTGAAATGTTTTTTGTTTTAGTTCTTTAGTAAAGTACTTACCTATGACTAAAGTTTCAACGTAAAATTCACTCGCGAAAACGCTTTTTTTGGTGTTGGGTCCATCCCCCCTTGACCACTAACGGGCAGGTGGCGGACCATGACCACTAAACTGTTAAGCAAAGAACACTCGATGTACTTTAAAAAAATAGTCATATCGTCCATTTTTATTCACGCAAAATTACTTTTCAAGATTTTGCTGCATTACATTTTGGGATTTGGTCCTCTAACTAAAGTAACAACAAGGAAGTTTTCAACTCGACAGTGACTTAGGCCTTTTTGAAAATAAACTATGGATTTAGGCCCTTTTGGAAACCAACTGAGATTTTTGTGGACTGGTGAGCTCAATGACAGTAACTTCTGGGAAAAAAAGTTTGGTTCCATGTAACTACTACTATAGTACTTCACTATGGCACCAATAACTAAATTTTTACCCAAAGTTGATTTATGTCTCTTCATTTAGAGTTTATTTCAAAAAGGGCCTTAATCCATGAGAAAATTAGCAAAAGGATAATTTCTTGTCATGTTTAATTTATTGTTGAGTTTTTACTGCTTTACAATTTAGATATAAATCCTCTCATTATAGTGACAACACTTATGGAAATCTGAACTTTATTGCTTATTTTTTATTGAGAGCTTTGTTTACACCCTAAAATGGATTTAGCCCCTTTTGGAAACAAACTGTTGTGGATTTAGGCACTTTTGGAAACAAACACATTTTTGTGAAGCGGTAAACTCTATAAAAGCAACTTTTGGGGAAAAAAATAACTCTGTTCCATTAAACTACTACTATAGTATTACACTATGGCACAAATAACTTAATTTTGATCAAAAGTGGATTTAGGCCCTTTTGAAAATTAACTCTTCATATAGTACTTTCGAAAATCAGGCAAAATTGCATTATGGCAAAAATAGCCACCAAAAATCAAAATTTTGCTATAAAAGTTCTAAGTTTGCTAATTAAGAAGGGTAATGCTGATTCTAACATGTCTTGTAAGTTTGAATTTCCGGTATTTCACCACCCCACCCCCCTACATCCCTACTTTGACGGCCTATAAACCCTAACCCCACTTTAGGTGGTACCCCCTAGTTTTTTCATCAACATGACCGCAAAGGATGTAAAAGAGATTACCCCAATGCCTGGGCCGGATGCTTTCGCGTTTTTATGAAGCGGAGAAAAAAACTTCGCGGGGGGGTTGCAACCCCCACCCCCACCCCCCTCTTCGGAGGACAAGGGTTAAAACCAAACGAAATCACACGATATAGTAGAAAACATAAGAAATTCACATTTTGAAAGTACGTTTTTCAAAAACGTAATTTTTGTCATTTTTTCGTCATTTTTTTCTTAAAAACAGACTGATGAAATCAGTGTATACTATAAAATATAGGAAATTCATATTTTGAAAAATGATTTTTTAAAAACCCAATTTTGTCATTATTTTTTCATAAATAACAGACGTAATCAAAAACAAAAAATACAATATAACATTTTAACAAACCACATTTTGAAACGCGAGTTTTTCCAAAACCCGTGACTTTTTCAAAAAAAAACAGCATATAACATATAAGCAATAAACAATCCAGATTTTGGAAAGTGAGGTTCACAAAACGCAATGTTTTCGTCATTTTTTTATTAAAAAAGAATATTATAAAACATAAGTCCGGTATTAAAAATGAGTTTTTCTTGACCTATTTTATTCAACCTTGTTTCAAAAAAGAAAACTCATTATATAATATAAAACATTAGAAATTTAGATTTAACAAAAACGATTTTTTCAAAACCTAATTTTGTAATTATTTGTTCATGAAAACCAAAAGAAACAACATTATTCAATATAAAACATAGGATATCTGAAATTGACAAAAAAAAAATCATTTTTACATACTGAACGATTTAAGTTTATTGAAACAAAGGATTCTTAATGCGAAACATACGAAATACAAATTTTGAGAATAAAATCGAAACCGAATAATTTTTTCTAATTTTATTTTGGCAATGTACTTGCAATGTGCAAATTTGAACAAAATGTCATGCAAAAATTCCTCTGGGAACATGGTTATTGAAATTTTGGCGGGGAAAATTTGTTTTTTTGGGGGACCACTTTGAAACGGTTCATCCGATTTTCAATTTTTGTTCTGCGTTTTGGTCCTTTTTTACATGCTTTATCATTGACCAGACTTTCAACGTAAAACTCACACCGTAAGGGTGTTTTTAAGGGGTGTCCCTAGGACCTCCCCCCCCCCCCACACCCCACTCCCCTTGGTCACCAACGGGTGGGAAATACCTTGGTCACTTAAATGTTAACAAAAGATTATAGTTTTCGCTAACTATATAGAATTTAACATTTTATTTTGGTTGCTTGTTTTTTATGAAGATGGGATTATTAATCTCAATACTTTGGATTGGCAAACTGCAAATCAGTGCATGTAATTAAATTTGACCGTTTTTTGTATGCAGCTTTTCCTGAAGTACTCTGGTACGAGAGTCGATTTGATCCCAGTCTAAGTAAGAACCTTGCAGATATCTGTTGTCTGACTTGTTCACCTTGAAGGCGTCGCGTCCGTGAAGAACTCGCAAATTGTTCAAGCAGAGCATTTCACCTGGAATGATGGTAATGGATAAGTCAAAGAACGCTGTTACAAGGAACCTGAATTATTCAAGTTAGGGAATTTAATCTTTTTCATTGTAATTGTAGATTGTGTGTGGAAAGTAATATTATCTAGAAATTATCAGTACTACCTAAAACGCCATGTACACTGTACAATGGCTTGGTGGTGTGCAGCTTTATTCTAGGCCTATCAGTACAGGAAGATGGTATGGCAGGTCAACACTCTGGTCTATTAAACAGCTTCAGTTAAATACTCCTCTAGGGGCCGCTTCAAAACCCAACCGGCGCGGCGGCTGACCGCCACGAAATGCCGTTTCTGGGCAGTTGTTTCTGTTCAGATCAAATGCAACCGACCAGAACCGGCGGTTCTGGGCCGTCAACCACCGGTTGAGTTTTGAAGTGGTCCCCTTTTCACGTAAAATATGCAATTTAAAAATAAGCGTATTAAATCTAAGGTGGACGAAGCAAGGTAAATTTAATTTTGGTTAACTTTAACTTATACTTAATCAAAAGCTTGTTATTTCTTACCTTCGTGAAGCTTGTACCGATATATATTGGTTTCGTCGTGGAGCTTTTGTTCGAATAGTTTCAAAGCACGGAAGACTGGCAACACTTTACATGGCGGGATTTGAAGATTTGGTGTTCTTACATGCTGCCCTGTTACTATATACTCAATCTTGCCGTCGGCTGCCAATCTATAAGTCACCAAACACATGATACAAGTACGTAATAGTTAAAGAAACTGAAGAAAGAAAGAGTTGTTTACTGTTGAAATATAAAAATAGTTTAAATTTTAACAATATTTTTACTTGTTTGCATGCCACTTTTTCATCTATCACTCCTTCCTGAGAGCAAATGTGCAGTTAGGCTCGACGTTCAAAGACATTCGCTCACCAAAAAGACATTTGTTTACGATATTCGCTTTAATATTTTCTATAAAATGGAGAGAAAATATTGCTTACAATGCTTGAATATTAGTTTAATAGTTGTTAGATGTTAGCATCATTTAATTTCTTTTTAACATCGATTTGACCAATATTGTAACGTACCACACAGACATTGAACATGTTGAATGAAACTTGGTTATGCTTAATGATCATATCAGTAGTCTTATGTTCGGCAGATGTTTCCGCTGAACTTCAGCACGTACGTGGCGCACATATCCTAAAAGCTCCTAATGAGATTACAAGTTTCTTTCTTGGCAAAATACTTATATGATTACAACTGTTAAGCCGTTTAATCTTTTGTCATGTTTGTCCGTTATTTTTGTTAACAGCCTCGGCACAGCCCACCATCATGATGATAGCTGGCATAATTTGTACAATTATTGATGCATGATCGCACAAGTAAATGAATTACACATGAATAGCGATTTTGTCACTTCGTTTTACCACTGATAAAATTAGAACAGAACTGAGATGTCAGGTATTCCAGGTCGGTATCAGGTATTTCGGGTGTGATTGGGTAATCTGAGCGTCATGACATACCTTATTACTGGATGTTTGGACTTATAGTGATGTTTTCCGAATTTCTCATCAGCTTTTACTTGAGAGTTCTCAAATATCGTAGTAGTAAGCAAACTAAATTCGGCTGGGTGATTCCGGCGAAGATCTTCGGCAACTTTGAATCCATCACAAAGAAGACTGTCGCCTCCTTGTTCGGCTGCTTTTATGCAATGAAGCATCAAAATCTGCAATTAATTTTAACAGGGGTTGATTCATTTGACAAATCACAATCAATCTAAACTTGTCTTACCTTCCGAAGAACAGCTTCAGTCGGGTTATCATATGCGATCCCTTTAAAGTTGGCGATAGTATTTTAAGCAACTTCTGGCCAAATCGAATGCAAAGCTCACGTATATTTTCTAAACACTAATTTCATGCATTTTAGTTATAAAGCTCTAATACTAAGAAAAGACAAAATGAGAATCAAAGAGCAAATACATAAAAGGTATTGGTTTTAAGATAAGGTCATCTAAAATTAGCAATATCATCCACACACAAAAAAAGACATAAATATATAGATATATATAGATAAAGATACAGATAAAGATATTACATACCCCTGGTTGTTTTTGGTAAAAGGTAAAATCAGTATGTAATGGAAGAAAATGGGCGCTATGATTCGCCTGCCCATGACTTGGCACGTATCGTATTTGCACGGCCATGCTAAAACATAAGTAATACAATTTGACTTTAATAATATAAAAATCTTTATCACATATATATATTTACCCCTTGTCGGGAGGTGGTTACCTCCCCCAACCATCCCTTTGAATGATTCCCGAGTTTGGGTAGTTGTAGGTTCATCCTTTGCGGTCATTTTAACACACAAAAAATCGTATGACCCTTTAAAGTTCGATCGGAAGTAAGGATGGTGGCCCGGGGGTACTTAGATTTGGTATGGACGGGGTGTGCAGCTGAAGGCTCGATACCCATACCCATATTTAAGGGTCATTTTGGCTAAAAAGTGCCCATTATTAGGGAGTTTCATCAAAAAAGGGACGGGCCCATGTTTAAGGGTGGGTTTAAGAATTCATCAAACAAATAACTTTCAATTTCCATTCAAACATGCGTTTCGATTTTCTCTTTCCCTGTACTTGGGACCGGAGGGAAGAAAAAGACACACACGGCAGATATGTAAGTCACGAAATGAAAACTCCTGAAATGCATGACAATGCCCTCAAAAAGCACCAAACCAAAACATCCACACAAGAAGACAATTCCTGAAAATAATAAAATTGATGGCAAACTTGCAATGTACAGAACAATTTCGAACTCGGGAAATTTACCGAAAACTTGCATCTCGGGAACTGCCTGGCTAATTTACTGGAACGGCTGTAACACATAAGGCAAGTTTCCTGTTGTAAATGCGTTCTGTGTTTTTGACTCGAAGTAACATCGCCTTTTAGAAAACCTTAGTTTAGCCTAAGTTGCGATTATCCGTGATAAATAGATAAATATACAAAGAGAAGATGATGAAGCAAACAACTGAATGCTCATGGCAAGACCAACAACAACAAAAAAGAATGATCTGGTGCTTTTATCTAGTTCCATCGAATGTAATATTACGAGAGGGCACATTCGATCAGTCTAGCTTTTATCAAGGTCAAGGTACTCTGTGATCCAAGCATATTTGTGTTTATTCACGTAGGCCTATGTTTTGTTATATTATTGATGTACAAAACTGTGTTACTTGAAATAAATGAATAAAGTCTTACCCATGGTGAGTTTCTCGAAGAAAATTGACTCGTTCTCCAACAAGATATAGCTGATCAGGCTTTGCTGGAGCGTTAACAATAAATGCCACACCCACCTCCCTCAAATCATTCATCCAATCCAACAGCACCTCATCCTTGGAGAGTAGCTCGTCAAAGTCATACTTCCGAACTTGACTTTGGACGTCACTTGCGTCCCAGTATCGAATTTTAGGGCTTGAAATTGGGTCTTCAATAGGTGTTTTATCAAATCTGTATTTCAGTAGCCACTCGGATGAATATTCACTGTGATGACCATCCGACCACTTGATAGACACTCAATTCTTCGGCTGACTGACAACTTCAAAAGAATTTGGTTTTATTTCAGTATCAATATTAACTTTTTCATAAAAGTTGAGGTATGTACCCGATGTATCCATACATACTGCCCGACAAGGACAATTGTCTCTGAGCCAGATATACGGGTAACCTTGCTTGTCATCCGTGTCCCACTCTACTTCAATACTATATTCATCGAGTATTTCTTTCACAGATCGGATAGATGCATCCATGGTTATTTCGATTATTGTGGGACTAAATCTGGATCCGTTCGGAACACACACTCTGTACTCTTGTCCACAACGCCAGTGAAAAGATGATTGGTGATTGATAGTTAATCTATAGTAGATACGATATCAAACATCACGAAACGTACGAATAACGTACACTTTTTCAGTCATTGAAGTACATGTATCGATTACTAAACCAGTGTACGTTATTCCTTCGTTATTCGTACGTTTCGTGATGTGTGACAAGAGTTCTTTAAGTGCTAGATTCTTTTCCAGGTCATTCTTGGCGTTAGGCTCAAAACATACTCGTCCTCCAAACACAATTTTCGGTACCAAACGTATGGTCGTGACGTCTCCAAATATTTGCTTTCGAAATTTAAACTATAAACAGGTAACAAAGATTTGGGGCAATGTATATGACAAATCAACACATTTTCAATTTAGCGTGATATTTAATTTGGTTTTATCTCGGTGTTGAAGTTATTTTATCTGGAGTCAATCGTCATTTTGACGACATGACCAAATGTTTGGTAGCGAAAATTTTGATCGGAGGCCGACTATGTTTTTACCCTTAGTCTTTGATCACGATCATGTCGATCTTCCAAACATTCACCAAGTATGCGTCCCCGCCTTTGATTCTTCGAAACAGCTTTAAGGATATTATCACAAAAAAATAGTTATTTATCCTCAACAAACAATCCAAAAGATGATACTCTAGTCACATCACAATCGACTGACGACGGTAAGGTTGCCATGCTTACAACGGTCTTCGATTCAGTCATGACAAAACGCCGTGGAAGTAGTGGCGTCATATTTATGATAATTAGCCCAACACGTGCGATCTGGTTCCAAACACACGTGGTGGCTATTTTTACCACAGTAAAGTCTATGGGATATAATTTCCATTTTAGTTTTAGTACTTTTGAATCCAAATATTTATGAAGCAAAAATAAGCAAAAACCATGTTGATATGTGATTAAAAAAAAAGAGTCTTATAATAGACAGAAAGGTCATCCCTTTCACTATTTTTTTCAGTTTGCGAACAAAAATAGAATGTAAATAGGGTCTGATTTTATATGTACAGACATGCAGTGTGTTAATACGTGGGACCACTACGGACAAGATCGTTTGTTTGGAACCAGATCGCATGTGTTGGGCTAATTATCATAAATGTGACGTCACTACTTCCACGGCGTATGAATGCAATCATCATCATGATGGTTAAGACAAAAGCAAATCATGTAAATGCGTAATATCACTGATCCTTTTCATACATGCATGAATTCATTTTATGCTAATAAAACCATTGATACGGTACAATATCAGGTCAAAGTTGCGAGCATTATCTGTTACTATTTACATACTGTCGTTCTATGTAAATATCAAATCTCATTAGGGATATTTGACCTCTACATGGATCCACCACATTTGCGGGGAGATCCTCGATCTCGACGACAAATAAACACGAAGTTTAGCGCATACGTAGCTACACGCAATCTGCTCGCCCATAAATGTCAACGCATTCCACGCTAGCAGCACGTCTCACCAGACCGAGACTTTATCCGCAAATCGCAGACCTTGCAAAGAGTACAAAATAGATAAGCGTATTATTTTGCGGAATAAAATCGCAATTGCACCCTATTAGAACGTCAATTTTGATACTTTTAATACGGTACCAATTACAATATAGAAAAATATAAACAATATTCGCGAATTGATTCTTCGCTCAGCTTAGGTGCAGTCGGGGTTTTTCAACTGCGTCTGCCATGCGAGTCTATTCATTTATTCAAACATTAACCCTCGTCTTCCTGCCTTTTTGTAACACGTCTTCCTGAGGGGGGGGGGGGTACCCCCCTGTGATTTTGAAATTGAGACCCATAAAGTTATATTATTTGGTACTATAGTATAGGGTAGGGT
>JXSR01S020825.1:16277-28814 GCA_000969725.1 Ophiothrix spiculata
GCCGCGAAAATTAAAGAAAATAATAAGAATTTCCCGCTGATTATCTGTTGTAAAATTTGATCGCCTTGATCAATTTCAACAAATAAGGTGTCATTTTTTAGCTTAGAAAATGCCGCAACAGTTGAAATTAAAAAAATCAAAATTGATATTATCTTCAAAGTCCCCCTTTTCGGGCTGAGCCATCACATATTTGATATTAAATGACACCTACTGTGAGTCAATATACTTATTGAAGAGTTTGTTTCCAAAAGGGCCTAAATCCACTTTTGGTCAAAATTGAGTTATTGGTGCCATAGTGTAGTACTATGGTAGTACTTTAATGGAACCAAGCCATTTTTCCCAAAAGTTGCTTTCATAGTCTCATGTCCGTGAGTGGTTTCAGTTTTGTCAGAGTGCTAACGTCTAACATTTAATGCAGTTAAAACTTGAAAATGATTTTACCATAACAAGGAATAAGTTTTTGCTGATTTTTTCAGAACTATGAAAAGTGGATTTAGGCCCTTTTGGAAACAAACTCTTCATATATAAAATAAAAAATAAATGTTGCTGCTTATATAGCGCTTTTCCAGAACTGATCAAAGCGCTTTACATTTATTCTGTTAACACTGGCATGTAGCTAGCAGCTTATTCCTGTCTTAATTTAAGCCTTTTTTGTGGTTATGTACTATCTCTATAGACATGTTAACACAACCATTATATTTGCTTTGTATCATCAAGCTATTTTATACGAAATATTCAAAACACGCAACAAACTTAAAACCAAAAGACTGTTCATCTTCATTTTCTCATAAAAAATGAGACAGGCAAAAAAGTTTATTAGTGTGACGATATCACAGTGACTTGTTCTAGCTGAAAATATTCGAGGACATACACAAATATAGATGATTATAATGCTCGCATTCTGGAAGCTGAGCTAAAGGTCAGGCAGTGTTTTACGGTATTCATGTTGACAAGACATGTCGGCATTATCATCAAAAGATAGGGATATTTGCACAAACAATAAATCAAATTTGATGCGTGTCTGCATTGCCATTTACAAGAAAATGTGAACAAAGATGGCATTTATAGAAAACAAAAGTGAGTTTGAAATTGGTTAGGCAAGGCCAGATATTGTTGAGAGACAAGGGATTTGCACTTATATTGGGCAATTGTTAAATAACAAACAAACAAACAACCCCACAAACATACATACTAACAAACAAACAAATATAAACAAACAAACAAACATACAAACAAACAAACAAACTGGCAAAAGCTAACAAACAAGAAAGAGATGATAGCAATTACTGGCAAACTTTCAATGGCACAAGACCAAAAGGTAAGTTCCGCGGGCAAATTTGATTTTTTGCTACAATTAAAAATGCTCAGCCACATATCAACGTATAAAAATGTATACGAGGGGGTATCAACATGTTTTAAAGGATTGAGCTATACCACGTGAATCAAAAAATTGTACACGGATTAAAACTGATCTTGACCTTGATAAAAGCACAAAATGATTTCTTGTTATTGTAGTAAAGCAAATTTAATAAGCCGCTATATACCAGCTCAGACTCTCAGATCCTCGTCTCAAGTCTCTCTTGGATTTCCTTCGCAGCGTCCAAGAACACATTTCTATGGACAAAGATCATTTGCCATCTTTGGACCCAAACTCTTGAACAATTTGCCTTCAATAATCAGGAACGCTGCTCATGTAATGACTACTAGTCAGTTTAAACGTATTCTCAAGACTCTACTTTTTGAGGTCTATTTTGAGTGACTGCATGTGAAATTAACTTTCCCATTTTTTCTCCTATTGTACATGATTATGTTCGTAACAACGTGTATTTGTAAAACTGTATTGTTTTAAGGTTATATTTAAGTATGTACATCAGCGCTCAGCGGCTTTCTTTGTTATGAGTGCTCAAAAATCTCTCATTATTATTATTTCGTCAAAACTATCTGTTTGTTCATTACAAAACAATTGTAAAACTAATAAAAAGGGGAAACATTAAAAGATATAACTGTGAAATCGCCAATTTTGCATTCTTGTAATAACTTTCCTTTTTTATTACCTTCTTGGAATTTGTCATATGATCCATTTTATTGATAACATGTTAATATTGACTTGGATCAAGTTTTATTCGGATGAATCTATAAACAAGGTATGTGACAGGCTACACTTAAAGGTAACGATATTGTCACCGAACAATTTTCATATACAGGCAAATTATACTTGTAAATTATAACGGGAAAATATAACAATTTTCATAATCATTTTTATCAAACCTCTAAATTTGAATAACACATTTTCAAAAGCACTGTCCCATTAAAAACCCTAGTACAAAATTCGACGATTTATCCAAAGTTACGGTATTGGAACTTTCGATAACGAGTGTCACATATCAAATTATTTATATACTTGGTAGGATGAAAATTAAATTTAAGAAAAGCAAGATCATCTTATCAATACAACTGATTATTTGCGCACCCAGTACCCCGACATTGGTTTTGCCCTAATGGGTGATTTAAACTGTATGAATGTTGCTCAAATAATACGAGGAAACGTAGTCCAGATTGTGTCCCTCCAAAATGAAGTTCGCATATGAATTATATAAGTGTGCCCATGACTGAAATACTTAACTGTTCTTTCATGAGGAGGTTGTTCCTCATTAGCGGTGCTCCGTCGTTGTTGTTCCAGTTCCAAAGAAGCACCCTCCCAGCATAGATTAAGACAAATATCTCTTACTGCCATTTTTGCAGAGGTTACTGAGGGCTTCATTTCTTGCAAATACAATATACCTGTATCTGAATCTCTAAAATAATTAATGTATACCAAATATGACTATTTCTGTAGTTTTATTGTTTTCAACGTCGCCGTCCGGATTCCTCTTTTCTTGCAGATTTTGCCTCTCTTGTATCATACATGTATCTCTTCAACACATCATTCATGACCCTGTCATCCCTATTTGTAATCGCAGACATCCACATTAGGCGTCATGGCACTACTAAGCGCTACTGTTGGGGCACCCGCGAAACGGTGCACAGTGGGCCAGGGGGTGTCAATAATTCAAAAATCGACCTCTTCAAAATGTCAATTTAACGTTTTCAATACCAAGTAGACATCCAGACACTAGTAAATCTGAAATGGTTTGACTCTATGGAATTCCGGAGTACCCCAAACACATACCTGAAGTCACTGAAACACATAAAGTAAATTTTCAGGTACTCTTTTCCTAAAAATGTGTAAAAATGGCAGATTTCAAATTGTTGTTATCAATCACAGCCTTAATCTTTGACTCTGAAAACTGACTTGTCTTTTAATATATTTATAATTGACCCTTTTATCAATACAACATGTCCCTGAAATTATTTTTAGTACCTTTTTCTTGGAAATGGAAGTGCGTATATCGTAGAGAGTCCAATTTGATCACTTTTTCGCACTTCGGTTATAAAAATGACTAGTACTTTTTTGCCCATATTTGCCCACCTTCTAACTGCCTTTAAAATCCAGCCCTATATGTAAGGTGAATGTTAAAATAAAATATGGCTGCCACCAGCCGCCTCCCGGGGATCTAGACGGTCATTTGTAACGCCGATCGGAAAATCGGGATTATGGCAAAAACGGCCACCCAATCAAAATTGTGCTATAAAAGTTCTAAACAACCGATTTTCATCGGTTTTTTTGCTAATAAAGTAGGGAAATGATAATTTTAACATGCTTTGCAAGTTTGAGCTTCATAGCATGCACATATTTTTCAAAATGGCGACTTAACATTTTCCGCCTCACCATCCCCTATACCTGAACTTTGATGGCCTACTCTGACCCCACCTTATGTGGTACCTCCCTAATTTTTTTAACAAAATGACCGCAAAGGATGTAAAGGAGATTACCCAAATGCCTGGGGTCGGTTGTTTTTGCGTTTGTTTATATGCAGCGGGGAAAAACCTTGGGAGATGACACAACCCGTCCAGCCCCTGTGTATAAGGGTTAAAATTAAACCCTCAATTATATAAAATATTGCTATGTGTATTATTACTAATACTATTACTGTTATCACATTTTCAAATACAGAGTGTCTAAATAAAAGTGCTCCAAAAAGGTCTGTTTTGTGAATCTTTTTTTTATTATTATTATTATCGCGATAGCATTTGCCAATCGAGAAATATGCACCATTTTTGGCAAGATAGGAAAATCCTACAGTTTTTGTCACTTTTTGTACATGTAGGTTATTCAATTGGAGGTGGTAATGTAGGAGGAAGAGAATGGTAAACAGTTGAACATAACCTTACTTATTCTTAATCTATCATCATGCTCATTCATACCGAGACTATACGGACTTCATTTTTCACGAGCAGCAAGAAAGACTTTTTTTAAATCTTCCTTTAAGTATCAGATATCGATTTGTTAAAATTACCCAATTTTACAGACGTTTACATATAATATGAATTTGTTGCAATTAAATTATGTTTAGGTGCAAGTGATGCTGCAAAGTTATGTTTAATATGCATCAAATCCAAAGTATGGAAAGAGTGTACTATTATTATTTATGACTTAGACAGCATTATCTAGATATATATTGATTAGATATTTATATTAGAGTATCAAATATTTTATCAACCGAAATATTTGTTTATAAACTGTTAATGATTTTGTTTGCAAGTCTGTGATCCTTAACCATCTGCAAGTATTGCCCGATAGAATAACATTGTTATGGGTTATGGTCTTTAAACGGCTTCAGTTAAACCATTTCACACCCGATCTGAAAGCTGTTTTTGGTTTTTAATAGCTAATGAACTCGAATTTATAAATATGTTGAAAAATATTTTACATAAGGTATCAAAATGAGGACGCTTTGGTGGTTGATTTATTTTTTGAGACACCCTGTATAGATAAAACTGGATCTGAGAGCTTAGTAGCAGCCATATTTAGGATTCAGGATCACAAAAAACCCTAAAACCACCAAACTCTCAATGGTAAAGATGTTGTTTATTATTGACCGATATCGAGAGGTGTTTTTTTTTTCTTGGGACACACTGTATTGATAAAACGGTTAATCTGACAGCATAATAACCGTCAGATTCAGATTCAGCATCACAAAAAAAACCTCAGTACCAAATTTTGTGGCCAAACTCTCAACGATAGCGATGTTATTAATTATTGACCGAAATCAAGAAATCTGGCCCACTGTGCGCGGGTCGGAGATTGTCCCGTCTTTGTTACAAAGTATCAACATTTTTTTTCCGGCCAGATTTATGGCTATTCATCAACTTAAATCGAGTGTGAATAATAACTAACCTATAACCACACGCCGGGAAAGTAGTGACGTCACATTTATGATAATTAGCCCAACACGTGCGATCTGAACCCAAACAAATGATTATGTCCACTGATCATAGACTCACCAGGTATACACTGTATGCAGCGCCCCAAGAAGGAGCATTCGCACAGGGGACCCACGGCTTAACGTGAATGTCCGAACCACGGAGCAATTAGAGTAAAGTTTCTTGCCCAAGGAAACAAGGAGATGTAAACCGCCTGGCCCGGGGCTCACGTATTAACAGCATAGGCGAACGTAAAATACAAATCAGACTGATTTTTCTCGGTTGGAAAACGAAAATAACGACAGGGGTCCCGTCCTGGCTTGTTGTCAGAACCTTCAGCAAAATAGGCCCGAATGTTCTCCCTTATTTTTTTTTTAGACGAAAGTAATGGTATAAAATCGGAGTCGGACTTTTTTCCCCATAGACTTAACGTGTGGCAAAAATGATCACACCGTTTGTTTGGGTCCAAAACGCACGTGTTGGGTGATTAACATAAATTATGACGTCACTACTTCCCCGGCGTATTGAGCAAATACATATTCAGTTCATTGACCTTGCATGATTAGACATTCAGTTTGGATAACTCATCGTCCTATTAACGCTCTAAAGCATAGAAAACCTTGGCCCAATATCGAAGTGATTACGTAACTCACCCAGTTACTGGATCATGCACATCCCCTGACAACAGTTGGTGTAAATACTTTTGTGTGGTGATCAATTCAATCATCTTTTTAAAAAGGTTTAAAATTGCCGAAAACAGGGACATGGGCATCGGAAACAAAATAGGTTATTTTGTACCACAATGGTATTTTTCTTTGCAACCTTTGATACTTTTGAGTGTCTACTTTACTTTTTTTTATGTGTCTCTTTTTCAAGAATTTAATATTTTTATGGAAGGTACTACAAATTTCCAAGCGGAAGCTATACCTATCAACGGTCAGTTGGCCCATGGAGGCCTTTGCTGTCGACAAATGTGACCCGTCATATCGAAAGGTACCTTAAGGTCGGCAAAATTAAAATTAATTTTTTGGTCTCATCTGAAAGATTATATTTTAAGCTTTAAAATGACACCTTGCTTTTGGTTATTGGATGTTCGATTGCAAAGTTACATCTAAATTGGTAAAATGTATCAGGCTGATTCCGAAAACTAAAGTTCTGAGAAAATCAAGTTTAAAGTTTCTGTACTGGTTAAACGTGAATGGAGGAAGGATTATTATCTCGGTTTTTAAAACATTTGTCTATGATTAATATGATAGAATACACATCAAAGGTAACATTTCTGATGAATTAGAAATTCGACCTTGGACGTGATTTTTGATTATGCTCAGATTCAATTGCCCGTATCTCCTAATTTACTATGCCGGTATTAAGGTACCTTTAGATATGACGGGACACAAATGTGTAACTTTGTTTTTTGTCCCTCCCCATCCTGATCCTAAATCCTGGCTCGCTTCTTACTATAATGCTGAGAATTGACACATCGTGTGGACTTAATCTGGAATTCCGCCATCACAAGATTAATTTTCGAAAATTTACGCTAATTGTAAGCAATACAGTAACTGTACTGAGAACGGTATTCTCAACGCCTGTTGGTTTAGTAGGTTTCTGTTTTGGTACAACATCATTTTTAAAAATAATTTTTAAATAAAATGTGTGTGAACGAGGGTTATTGCCATAATGTTGTTAGAGAGGAACCTTGGGTTTGGTTGTTTCTATTATTGCCTGCCCTTTTCCATTTCCTTTACAATGCGGCTCCAGGATATCTAAGTAAAATGCGTAATCGCATACATGTTGCATGAAAAAGCGTTATGTATAATATCATTCTGTATTTTGTAACTACATTGTATAGCCATAGAATGTGTGAAAGACAATATTGTCATTGCATTTCATAATAATGGGAACTATGCTCTATTGGCAATGAAAACAAAATGATGCATAACCATTATTACCTTAGATTTAAAGAAAACTATAGATATATGCCTAGGAAAAATGGCGGTTCATGATATGTGACCGCCCATCCCAAACCAGCCGTAAATACCACCTCTTGTCATTTTTAACTTTTTAATTATTTTCAAAGACCATGCGCGAAGGATTAAAATTACACCTTAATTAACTTTCCAAAAGTCAAGTTATGGTCCGTCAGAGGTTGTCAGGGAGTAAAACGTATTTAGATAAACGCGTTCAAAGATCAGAAAGTCCGACATCAATTTTTGTTGATTGTCTTAAAAATATCCGATTTAGTTCACGTTTCCTATCATTTTCTTTAAATGAAACTTTGCTGGTATTTTGTAGCAAGCACTAGGATTATGAATCTGTCAAAAAGTTTCGACACATTACGACCTTGACATGTATTTTCACCTGTAGAGCAACATTAAGTTTCTGGTATTTACGGCCCATACGGGCTGGACAGCCACATATAGTTTACTGGCAAAAGTACACGGATGGTCCCCGAATTCATTGTTATAAAAAATAAAACACTTTTGAAATCTTGTCTCTTATGTTTGTAAAAGACATGTACCCACACACGTAACACATTATCCTCGAGATTTTCCTGAACAAATCTGTATGTGAACTTGAATTAAAGATAATGGTTCATTTTGTGTTTCAAACACACGTCAAATCGCTCGTTTGTTTTAGAAGAATAAGTTAATGAGTCTAGAATTCGAAGCTTGGTGTTTTAATACGCCTAGTATATTGACAGTCTTATCGAGCTTCATTTTCATAGCCGTTGATACTTGTATGCATATAACGAGTATATCAAAAGCATTCGCGATTACAAAATTAAAAGCATATGAAGTGAAGTAATGTTGACACTTCGGCAAATGTGCAAAAAAGGGTTGTTATACATGTACATGTAGAAGAAAGACCTTTAGAAGTGAAGCCATGTAAAATTGCCCCTTGCGTTACTTAAGACCAAAGTGAAAACATTTGTACAATATAGTTCATGATTAATACTGACATTTGCCAAATCGTTTGTCCACCCAACCTATTTTCATGCATAACTACAATCGAAGATGTGAAATTTAGTGTACAGTAATGGAGTCGGACAACACAGTGTAGACCTGCAAATTATCAACAAACATAACCAAGCACCCAGACCTTAATTCAACTGATAATAGCCTCAATTGTCTATTATGAGAATGATTAAATAAAAAGTAAATTACAAGCAAATATTTATGCAAAAGTACAACTTGTTTAATGTCGCTTAGGTTTTAAAAGAACTGTTTATATTCGTCTCAATCTTCTTCGTTTTAATCTCACTCAACGGTAGGCAAATTTTAAATTACTGTAAGACATCTTTGAATAGGTATTTCAATTAACAGTTCCATTTTTTACTAAATAAAGGTAAAAAAGTGCCAGAACATATCCACCTTTTTACTCTTTTAAAATATATAAATTACTTTATCGTTCATATTATGTATATAAACACAATTTCAACAACGACATTTTAAGGTTTATATGAATAAATCTAAACAATGATTTGTTTTTTCCAACAATTTAAATGCTGCTTCTATATATTATTAGTACCTATTGTATATACAAAATGGAAGGTTTATAAATTGGATTCAATCCATAGATATGTTGTCACATTCAATTTGTTAAAACCTTTTGCTTGGAGCTGTTTTGTTGTTTTACCTAAAAAAGAATAACAACATGCCTCTTCTTTATCCTTATTTGCTGCAATTCTAAACATGCTAAAGTACATATATATTTCAAAGAAGACAACTTCCATTTCAATCCATTTCTATATTTGACAAAACTGAAATATAGTAAAAAAAAGAAGACTGTTTAGGCACAACATGAGTATTTTTACCACCATAAATTATCTCTGTGTATATACATGTGACTGTTCATCTCAAACGAGCCGTAAATGCAGCAAACTTCATTTTGCGCTACAGGTGAAAATACATGTCAATGTCGTTACTTACCGAAATTCACAGATTCGCAATGCTCCTGCTTACTTCAAAATACCAGTAAAATGGTCGGAAATATGAAATATATTTTGGGGACAATCAACAGAAAATATAGGGCTTACTGATCTTTGAACGCGTTTAACTGAGTTATACATTTTACTACCTGACATCCTTTGACGAACAATAACTTTAACTTCTGGAAATCGTGTGAAGTTCATTGAGGTGTCATTTTAAACTTTATTGTATTATCTAAACTTTATTGCAAGTATTAAAAAAGTGAAAATGCAAAGAGGCTGAATTTATATACACCTCGTTTGGGATGGACGGTCTCATATGAGGTGTGCTTTGGTGAAATGAGCGCAATGTCTCTGTGCTTTGTAATGCATGACTATTCTTGTTTCGATGATTAAAAAAGCAATTCTGATTGGCATTTTTTCCGAGTCAGGTAGTTTAAACAACATAACGATGTAAATACTCTAAATAATTGAAAGAAAATGCATTTGGGGATACAACAGAAACAATTTTTCTGTAAATTATGTTATTAGGTTTATATATTAACCCTCGTCTAACCAGAGAGGGGGGGGGGGTAATATCTTTTACATCCGTTGCGGTCATTTTGATGAAAAAATTAGGGGGGCTACCACCTAAGATGGGGTTAGGGTAGGCCGTCAAAGCTGGGGTAGGGGATGTTGCAACCCGACGACATTTTTGACAATTTTAAATCGCCATTTTGAAAAACAAATACATTGTCTTCAAAAATATCACATGCAGGTGTTAGAATTGTCGTTATATGCAAAAAAAAACCAATAAACCCGTTATTTAGAAAAAAATTATATTTTGAATGCCAATTTTGCCAAAATTTTAATTTTTCAGATTTTCGACCATTATGACGTGATAATTACGTAACACCTTGGCTGATTTTTATGATCTTGGTATTGTTGGATAGGGAAGGACCATACCTATCTATTGATAGCAGAACCAAGTTCATAAGGGGTTCCGTTCTAAAAATCTAGGGGGGTGGGGTTGTAACAACCCCAACCCCATTGGTTAGACGTGTTACAAAAAAGGCTTGGTTAGACGAGGGTTTAAAAACGTCAGATTATTTCAGCCTTGGACCCTCATTTGACACCATATTGAAGTTGTAACATTTTATCAACATAATTTTAAGGCATCTGTTCTTGCTGTAACCTTAGAATATGGCACCAGCATGTTAACACGCTAACCCACATGCTTCAACACCCTACACATACTTGTGTACGTGGTACGTGTGAATGCAGATATCAGCATTGGTAATCTTTCAATTTCTGTCCCAAATATCAAATGAAATATCGTAAAGATAAAATTGAAAGAAATTGATAAATTGGATTCAATCCATAGATATGTTGTCACATTCAATTTGTTAAAACCTTTTGCTTGGAGCTGTTTTGTTGTTTTACCTAAAAAAGAATAAGCAGATATAAAATAGTATTTTGTATAGCAATAGTAAGGTCGTACATGTATGTGACGATATATATTTATTTCAACCTTCCTTATATTGTTAATTTTAGTATTCTAAGCTCCGTAAATTACGAAGGCAGTATATGATACCCTAAGTTACCTTCTGTAAACATTAATTTCGTTGTACAAACAAACTCAGATCGGTCAGATATCCTCCCTTTCACTAAAAGCAAAAATAGACTGTGAACGAAGTGTTATTGCTAAATACGTGATTGAACTTCCGAACTTTTATCATTACTGTAAAAGATTTTACATGTTTTAACAATTAGCTACATTATATTTTTGTTAAATTTCAAATATAGATTATCCATGTGATTACAATCTTCCAGTGCTTCTCCCAAAATCCTTTTAAAAGATGATAGAATCGTTGCAAAATTCATAATTAAAACTAGGGTGTGTAAAAATTCCAATATTTTTTAGATTGCTGCTCAAAATATGGTATCAACCTTGCAGTACAAGAATATAGTGATTAAATTGATGTAAGTAGATCAAACTCTTGAACATGCCCCTGAAGATTTTGTAACAACTATACCTTCAATTTTGGTTTATCATTTGTCACCCCAGAAGTTCTGCTAGTGGTTTCATTTGCTCAAAATTATGGAATTAAAATGGCCGCCATTTTTCAAAATGTGAAAGTTATAAAGTAATAACTCTGGTGTCTGGTCCCTTAAAAGTATTATTAAAATGGCAAATATCGTAAATGATACATAGAAATAAAGCAATCATATTGCAACAAATACATTGTCTTCAAAAATATCACATGCAGGCTTCTACATATTTCATATCAAAATTGGTTATAATTAGCTGCTAAAGTGCATTTGTTACAAAAAAACTGTAATTGGCAAGTAGTCACCATTAAAAGGTAATTTATTCAAATTAATCACTGAAAAGTAGCAGGGTAAAGGTTTTGCAGCGGTCTTTATAATAGCACACACATATATATGTTCCCAAATTATGATGCTCATTTATGTAAAACTCATAATGAAAATACATTTTATTTCACAAAAGTGGATTATACAAGCATTTTAAAACAATCATCACTGGAAAATGGCTCATGAACCTGTCACTAAAATATGTTGGTATCAAATGTCAAATTAAAAAACAATGTCCCTCAAGTTCCAAAATAAAAGCCAAAGTAGATTTTTTTTGCACAAGAATTGGTTAATGGACAATAAAAACTTGGATTAAAGAAACTAAATAGTCCAAATATTTGCTTGGCAATGCGCTTTCGGATGAATATCCAGGGGTAACGTATTCATTCTTCTGAAGGAATAACATCCTCAATGCTGTAGGTTGAAGTGTTATCCCGTAAATTGTAATTCTGGACTGAACATTATTTACACGTTCATCAAAAAACTAATATGAGTAGACTTTAAGTTAAACATTTTAACTATCTGTATAATCTTGAAAACATGATTTTCTTACCCATCTCTAATAATATCTTCATTTCCTGCAAAACACCCCCTTTTGGGGCAAATGTTGTGCTTTTCAGCTACCTTTTCTAAACTACACCTGATTTGGTAAATGGATATGGGCCTGTGAGGTGAACCCAACAATCAATATGCCAAAAATCAGAAAATGCACCTAAAAAGTTCCCTCTATACCATTTCCCATCTAGACACTCAGTGTACTGCCGTTACTGCTACTTTTATTTTTTATATGGACAAATAAGAAATACAATCTCCATAATCAGTATGAATCCACTTAATGAATGATCGTTTAAACTCCTTATACTTCTCCTAACGTCGTCTGCTGCACATATCTAGTATTCGAACCATTCTAATGGGTAAACCAAATCTGCAATCTAAAAAATATAAAACAA
>JXSR01S020828.1:4397-15367 GCA_000969725.1 Ophiothrix spiculata
CACACTTTTGTCGCTCAAAATGTATTAAAAGCCATTAAAAAACACTGAAAACATGAAAAAAATCAAATGACCAATAAAAAATGACATTAAGGATTAGAACAGTTAAACATTTCTTTCAAGGGTGCCGATCACATTCTCATCTCCAGGGCTCAACCGGAAGTAGTATATTTTTTGATGCCAATTAATGAAAGCCCATAATTTTGATGATGAATCCAAAATTTCACCACCAAATTCTTTATAGTTTCGGAGATATAGCACAAAATGTAAAATTAATTAGTATACCTATAATTCCATTTCTTTCGTATTTACATAACAGTGCATGCTATAAGACTCAAACTTTAAAGACATGTTAGAATCATCATTTCCCTTCTTAATTAGCAAAAAACCTGACATAAATCTGTTATTTATGAGCTATTATAGCAAAATGTTGATGTTGGTGGCCACTTTTGCCATAATGCAATTTTGCCTGATTTTGCAAACCGAAAGTACTTTATGACGTCATAATTACGAAACGCCTTGGCAAATTTTTATGGTCTTGGTGTCGTTGGATAGGGGAGGATCATACATATCTATTAATAGCAAAACCAAGTTCTTAGGAGGTTCTTTTCTCAAATATTAGGGTGGTTGCAACAAGCCTTCTCCCCGGCAAGTTCGGAAGACGTGTTACTAAAATAGCTCAGGAGGACCAGGGTTAAAGCTCAAAAATAGATTAGACTTGCATAAGACATTATTAAAAACTGTTGGAAATAAATCATAATCATAAATATAAACATTATTTAACAACAGATTAATTGCTAAAGTCAAGTTTTATTAAGTGTGCACAAATGTCACGCCTGTCACGTCATGCCTGTCATGAAAATAATATATAGCCTTTATTCTTTAAGTTAAGAGCTACAGCTCCAAAAGTGAAATACTTACTGATTGTTTCCCCCAAGGAGACATACTGCAACATAAACAGGAATCAAATCTCCCGTGGGAAAGAGATAGGATTTGTTCATATTTGACAGGTAATCTAGTTGGTGTGAAATGGAGCTCCAAATGTGATTTTCTCATGTACTGGTAGGGAGCGACAGGCTTCCAAGCATTCTCTTGGATCAATCAAGCGTGACCGAGACACTAAATCACCTGCTTACCACTCTTTTACATATAAACATTCCATATGACCACTGAACTTGAGTTGTAAAGTGACCTTGACCAAGGCGTTGTCAAATCAAAGTTGACTTGAAAATCATGTTGTTGACCCATTTGTGCTGCTGTCTCCTACAAGTACATGAGAAAATTGATCACATTCGGAGCTCCATTTCACATCCAACTAGTTTACCAATCAGATCTGACCTAAAGCAACATATAATTCCAGATATTGTCCTCATAAATTAACCTTTGCATAAAACATGGGTATTTGTTTTCATTTTAACTTTATGAGCAACCGATTATTTAATTACGAATGTGTGTTTGGCAATATATATTAGACTCTATGAATTTAAATGGTCGATTATATGCATATCAATTATTTGGTAGGATAAAGTAAAAGTTACATCTTGCTGAATTTTTCTAATTATGAAATGTTCTGAAATCCCGTTACAGCTAACACTCAGTTACGAGATAAGTGACTTTTTTTTGAGGCATAAAAAATCGGCACAGAACGCTGGTTCGACGATGCTCATGAATATTAATGAGTTTTTAAATCGTAATTCAAAATAATTATGCATATAGATGTATAAATGTTGTTAAAACACACTGAAATCAAAAATGATTGAAATTCGTTTAAATACAAATGCATATTTATGTGATTTCTAAAGTGTTTTTTTTTTCATTGAGTGAGAGTCAAATTTGGTCAAATTTGGTCTCTGCATTTCCCCTGAAATCTACAATTCTGGAGATAACATTTTCAAGTCACTTGGTCCAAAGAAAACGAACACACTTCTGTACACGCACCCTGAAAATCTTACGTGAGTTTTGCTTAAAACACGCATCAGGTAGGAGAATGTGACCCTTGGTTCAATTATATCATATAAGGTATTACAATTCCGTTGGGTATTAAATAACAATCTATTATCTCATGCCCTGACGCAAAAATAATTGGGGAAAAAAAGCCAAGATGAAAAAAGAGAATCTGGAAGAGTGATATGTCACTGAAATGATTATAAATTCTAATTGAAATAAGAAAGGAAAGGGAAAAAATAGATCGAGAATCGAACCCGGTATCCGCTGACCAAAACTAACTTTCAGATAGCTCATGCTACTCAGTCAATGACCGATTTGTTTTGAAATATTTACACAGATGCTGTCAATTTTAGTTATGTTTAGGTAACGATATACTATTTTACAAAATTAATGGGTTATTCAGGATCGATCTGAAGAAAATCGTAGGATTGGTTTGCCAGAAAGGAGCAAAGGTCACGCTGTATAAACCAAACATGACAGCACAGACCAATTGATAAGAAAGGTTCTTCTGGTCTTACAATGATGCTGGCTGTTTATCAGGGTATTCAACGCGTAATTGTAATCACCGATATCTTGTCCCTTTCGTACGTCTAATTGAACGGTTTTTTCGTCGCTTTATTTACCAATTTAACAGGTCGTGCAGGAAAAATGTATTTTTCAACTTTCATGGATATGAGGTTTGATAGGTTATATAACCTATTTTGTTAACCAATAGATATTTAGTTCGGTAAAACAATCGGCAGGAAAGTAGATGTGCCCTCATGATTTAAAAAGCTTAAAATTGACATTTGGTTTAAAACGTTAAAAAAAAATGAGTTATTCTTAAGATGTGTTATTCTTAACAGTCAAACAAAACCATTTCTTATTGGATATTTTCATCCATATCTCCATTTTTTATTTGCATTAACCCCCATGTGATTATAAGTATTCGAAGTCCGAACTATCCGACAGGTAACGTCAAGAAAAAAAAAATCTCCACTAAGTTTTTAAATATGATCGCCAGATCGAAAAATTGAATTGCTCATTAAAAGCTCATTTGCATAGGATCTAAGTATTAACTGGTTAACATGTTTTCTGTTTTGATAACACAGAAGGTATCATGCACATAACGATACCAGATGCGTGGTGGCTGTAATGCAGATGACAAAAATAAATTTCTCAAAATGTTCCATATAACATTCTCAATTTTTCATGACGTCATTGTTATCTTTTTTCACGGCACAAAATCAGCTGACGATGGATGTAGTACATTTGAAATTTCTTCTTAAATTACGTAAATTACAGATGTGCAGAAGTATAATCCATTATGTTTCTACCAGTACGTATGAATCTTCACTTTTAAAATAAAATAAAATTAGGTAAAATTATATATATACAATAATGTAAAAATAAAACAGCTATGCGAAGGTTTCCTTACACCAAACATCCAACAATACTAATTTGCTTGTGTATCTGGTGTTAGTCCTAGTTTCTTCCAATCGTTTATAAAAGCAATTATAAAAGCCTTTTTTTGAGATTAGCATTTCGCACACAAGATTATTAGCGATTATCTTTGAATGGGACAAATCGGTACTAAAAACAATATAGTGTCATTGTATTATGCCCCACTTTCAACTAAGCAACCTATATATTTTATATATTTGAATCTTACTATAGAACTTGAACAAATATTTCTATTTTGTAATTGCTGAATCGGAATTCTTCCAGATTTGCAAATAGTGTGCATGATTACTAGGGAGATCTTTTAAAGGGAAAAACCGGTGTAGCAGGAATTTAAGTCCCCCGTTCTTATTGTCCATGTTGTACAGTAAAGTATAGGCTAACAGCTCTCATGCAACATTAGCAACAAGATTCCTTTCACACCGGTACTACATGTAAACGGTAGTGCGGTATCATTATAAAATTATACATAAGAAAATTATTACATGTAACTACTGTATAGTACACCTGTTAAGACCCCCATGCAGGACCTATTGTGCACTTTTTGATAAAAGCATGAAACGTTGCATACAGCTAGTACATACCCCAAAGAACATTTTTAGACCCAGACTAAAACATAATTTGACCTCTGGTGACCTTTAGAGGTCATTGACCTTTTTAGCTAAAAATACCGTTTTTTAGACTTTTTCAATGCAATTACCTGCATAGAGTCACTTGTAAAACATTTTTTGTTCAAAGTTATTAAGTAAAAATGGCATCAGGTACTATATGAAGTATATTTAACTCAAAATAAGTGCATATGCATGTTTCATATTCAAAATGGTCGCCAAAATGGCACCAAAATGGCTGTTAAAAAAAAAGTTATTTTAGTTAAATTGATAAAAAAAACAGCTTCAAAGATGTTGAATATTAGAAATGTTCAACAAAAAATATCATTAAAGGTTAAAAAACATTACATACCCTAGTTATGTCTTTAATATGTTTTAAATTCAAAGTGACGCCCATAATGAATGTCCGCCAAAATACTATTATGCGTAAAAATTAAATAAATCAAAATAAACCAGCATTAAAAACACATGTTTGATGTAATCCATGGAAAATGGTTTTGAAGGTCTTCTTGGAAACATTCCTCTGTAATTTGGGTGGTAAACATTTTTCAAATCAATAAAAGAGTCCGTACAGAGATCCAAAATGGCCGCAAAATATGTTTCAATGCATAAACCGAAGGGGGAGAGGATCCTACTGTTTTTCTCCCGCTTCATAAAAACGCAAAAGCAACCGGCCCCAGACATTTGGTTAATCTCTTTTACATCCTTTGCGGTCATTTTGATGAAAATTTAGGGGGGTAGCACCTAAGGTGGGGTTAGGGTAGGCCGTCAAAGTTGGGGTATAGGGGTTGGTGAAATCCCGAAAATTTTTAAGTCGCCATTTTGAAAAATGTATGCATGCTATAAGACTCAATTTTACAAATTCATTTTCCTTTTTAATTGGCAAAAAATTCAACGAAAATCCGTTATTTAGAACTTTAATATCAAAATTTTGATTTTGTTGGCCATTTTTGCCATAATGCAATTTTGCCTGATTGTCCAATTCGAAAGAACTGTATGACGTCATAATTACGTTACACCTTGGCCTATTTCGATGATCTTCGTATCGTTGGATAAGAGAGGGTCCTACCTATCTATTAATAGCAAAATCAAGTTCATAGGGGTTCTGTTCCAAAGTATTAGGGGGTGCAACAACTACCACGGTCGGAGAACGTGTTACTATTTTAACTATTTTAACAGGCTTTATTCAGTAAATACGATGAAAACATAAAAAAAAACCAATACATTCAAGTAATACCTACTCAATTTTCGTACGCATACACCGTACTCATAATTATTGGACCCATGTTGTCCGTGCAACTCCAATATGTCAAGTTTAAATAACTTTATGTTATTTAGAGTGATAAGAATGCCTATCTTATGAGTAATATCTGCAAATTAGATTTTTTACGTAACTCAAATTAATATTTTCTAAGTAGCATGAACTTAGTGTAAGTTTCATTTTTTTGAGTGTACAGTTATCTAAAATGGCTGCCAAAATATGTTTTTATGTACAAAAAATCAAATGAATTTACTTTAAATCAGTATAATGTTTGAAATAATGAATGGAAAATGGCTTTCAGAGATACAATGGAAACATTCTTTTCAATTTCAGGTGCTTAACTTGTTTCATATCCATAATGGTGCCTGTATAGAGTTCCAAGATGGCCCCATAAATATGTTTTACTCATTAAAATCAAATAATTTTTTTATCTAAATCAGCATTAGAAACATGAAATATTCAAAATAATCAATGAAAAATGCTTTGAAGGTCACAATGGAAACATTCTTTCACAATTTTGGGGTTAACATGTTTCAACTTCATGAAGGCATCCGTACAGAGTTCAAAAATGGCCGCAAAACTATGTCTCTATGCATAAAAATTAAACATGAATTTTCTTTGCACAGCATAAAAAACATAACATGTTTGAAATTGTCAATGGAAAAATATCTTTGAGGGTCACAATAGAAACACCTCTCCACAATATTGGTATTTAACATGCTTCAAATTTATAAAAGCACTCATACAGAGATCCAAAGTGGCCAACAAAATATGTTTTTATGCACAAAAGTCAAATAAATCACCTTTATATCAGCATAATGACATGCTCAAAGTAAGAATAAAAAATATATTTGCAGGTCACATTGCGAATATTCCACTACAAATAAAGTGGTTTACATGTTTCAAAACCAAGATCACGGCCCTACAGATACCCAAAAATGGCTAAATTACTATTTTATGCACACATACACACATACCCAAAAACACACCCCACACAAAGAATAAATTCGACTTAAAATCAGCAGAAAAAGCACTGAATATTTGAAATAATCAATGGAAATCAGCTTCGGGGGATACAATTGAAAATCAAATAAATTCTCCCCAATTTAGGTGGTCAAATGTTTGAAATGCAAAATGGTGCACATACAGAGTTCCAAAATGACCGCCAAAATACTTCATACTTCCCAACTATTTTGTAGTTCCATGGAATGTTTAAAGTCAAACTTGCCCTTGATGAAGGCCAAAATGGCTACAAGAATACCATAATCTGTAAAAAATTTATATTTGGTAACAATTTCTGTTCTCATTTTTGGAATCCTCATGAAAATTGAACCTAATAAATAGTACACAATTTGGCGAAGAATGTCTCTGTTTAAACGCTTGTTCTACGAGGGGTGATTTTTTCTGATGCCAAATATGTCCTAGATGCAACACTAAATGATTTACTTTGCCTTATAAGTTCATTCTTGCGCTTATTTAAGCGAAATAATTCGGCCCTACCACCTTCAGGGGGTTATAGTGTCAATTCCATTGCTTGATTTTAAGGGGTTAATACTTTCACAAATGCAAGAAAAATTTGTTTCTGCAAGTAAACCTTTACCAGTGAATAATTGAGTGTAAGTAAAATTATGAATTTTTTAGCCTAAGTTTAAATACAATTCTCATCTCTGCAAGAAACTTCAAATGTCAACATCGAGCACTGGCTCCGTTCAAGGTTCTGAGATCCGGGTGGATGGATGTGGCTCTGAGTTTTTTAGAATGTAATTAATTTCTAACCATTTTATGGCAGATATTCATTTTAAATATGCCATTTAGGTAAAACTAGTGATTGTTTACATTATTTAGTAAAAAAACATGTGAAGATTTGATACACCTATAGTTTTTGATTTTTGCCTATATTATCCACGCATGTCGATTTTCCAGATGTCTGTTATTATGATGGCATAGTGACGTCATACATTATTGTATAACCTTGATTTTGGTATCAATGGAAAAGAAACAATCAATACCTATCCATTAGTACCTCATATGGTGATAAGGGGCTTTGCTATAAAAAAAAATAGGGGGTCGCAACAAGGTAAAATGCATTTTGGAGGCAATAATGCTGATTTAAAGTAAATTTATTGATTTCTTTGTACATAAGAACATGTTTTGGCAGCCATTTTGGACATCTGTATGGGTGCCATTTTGAATTTGAAGCATGTTAAGTACCTAATTTGTGAAGACGTGTTTCAATTGTGACCCTCAAAGGCATGTTTCATTAATTGGTGTGAGCATAATTGCTTTTAATGCTGATTAAAAGTTAACTTATTTGATTTTTATGCATTGAAACGTATTTTGACGTCCATGTTGGATCTATGTATGGACACCTTTATTGATTTGAAATATGTTAACCACCCAAATTATGGAGAAATGTTTCCAAGAAGACCCTCAAAACCATTTTTCTCTTCCATAGATTGCATCAAACGTGTGTTTTTAATGCTGTTTTTTATGCATAATAACATATGTTGGTAACGCTATCATTTTCTACTCACAAGAATGCAAATGAGCCAATTGAATACAATGGCATGCTCTACCGCACATATAATAGGCTACTCAACAATGGAATAAAGCTCATTATCCTCATTTGCATTCTTGGGAGTAGACAATGTTAGCGATACCCATATTTTGACGGCCATTTTGAATTTCATCATGGGTGCCATATTGAATTTGAAACATTTTAAAAACATAACTAGGGGACAAATGATATTTTCTGTTGAACATTTCTGATATTCGATATTTTTGAAGCTGTTTTGATCAATTTAACTAAAATTACCCTTTTAACAGCCATTGTGGTGCCATTTTAAATATAAAACGTGCATATGCACTAATTTTGAGTTAAATCTAATTCATACAATGCCTGATGCCATTTTCACTTAACAACGTTGAACAAAAAATGTTTCACAAGTAACTCTATGCAAGTAATTGCATTGAAAAAGTAGCAAAATATGGTATTTTAGCTAAAAAGGTCAATGACCTCTAAAGGATACCAGAGATCAAATTATTTTTGGGTCTGGTCTAAAAATGATCATTGAGGTATGTACTAGTTGTATGCAAAATGACATGCTTTTATCAAAAAGTGCACAATACTTCTGGTTAGCAGGTGTACCTAGTATAATAGCAACGGACTATTTAAAACGTGAACACGCCCAGAAAATTCAGCAGATAAAAACCAACAGGTTTGCAATATAATCATATATTTTTTTTTGTCGGCGAGTTCAATTGATCGAGCTATGAATTAATATATGTTACTTCACCAGAGCTGTAACGCAAAATACAAAAACAAAATACGTCATTCTTATACTGTTCCCAGTACTTTTGTAATGGGTTAGCTAAACATGCAAAACTGAACAGAAGTAAATCATAGGTGTCGATGTATTTTTTTTTCATATCATGTAGATAGTTTTGTTTTGTGATCTATTTACGAATATCATTGTCAATATAAAAGTTTCTTCGAAAGTCAAAGTTAATATACTTCCATATGATAAACCAGTTTTTTGATTATCATTGTGTCCAAAATTATTTCGAATAGTTCAGTATTTATCATGTCATTTTCAAACTACATAACTGATTATACTTCACCAATTTAAATTAAATTTTTGGTATTTATCCTTACAATTTAATCAAATATTGGTGTTTTTATAACACATATTATTACAAAAATGTATGAAAAATTTCGTTTCAGGGAGAAACGCCATATTTTTATATTTGTGTAGATTCATAGATACACTTGTATATGTATTATGCACGCCCAAGGGAGTGTATTCGTTTTTTGAATTGAGGACCGTAGAACCAGAAGGGGGGTTAAGTCACAGTGAATACAAAATGAGAACATGGCACAAACATCATATCATTTGTGTTGTCTTGAATGGTATTGCTGTATCTCGCAGGAACTCTTGCACATGCTCTGATCATCAAATTGCTACAAAACTTGTACAGAATGTAGAAATGAAAATTCTGTAGCAGGAAATTGACTCAACTTAATTGTCAAGATTTTGTGACTTAACCCCCTTTTAGTTCTAGGGTCCTCAATTTAACACCACTGCCAATTATTCTAAATGCAATTGTTTCAATAGTGCCACCACAAAGCACTTATGCTATACAGCTGTAATGAAAACAACAGCTGTATAATCAACCCGGATAGACTTATAACATTCGGGAAATATCCTGTGATAGACAAATTTGATAACATTTCAAAACATACTACTTAAAACTTGTAAAATATGATCACCTATTGTTGAAAATAATTCAGGTAAAATATGTATGCGGGAAGGTACTATTTACGGTGTATATAATTAGTATTTTTGAAGTATTAACAAAACACTTTCATCAACCATCTGCTCAGATGTACTTATATTTTAAGGTAACATATACCTTCAGAGGTAATAGATATTATAGTTTATTGGTGTGTTTTTTATATTTGCCAAGACTAAGAAGGAAAATGCAATGCTTTTGGGGACAAAGTATATACGCTTATGTTAAATGTGTATTGAAATATGCAATATTATACATAAGGTAGTATCGCCTTAACCCTAGTCTTTTGTAAAGCCAAGCTAATTGTCAAATGTGTACCGTTGAAGTTTTGCCACGAATACACCATATAGGCCTACATGTAATTGCGCCTCAAAAGACTGCGTTGTTGATTTCGGTACGGGAAAGGTCGTAATTCATTAACGTTAAAATCTTTAAATCAATTTTAGAGCAATCTACTAGTAAGTTATAAAGTTTTGAATTCTAACTGCCAAATCATATCCAAAAAAAATCAGCAATTTTTGGCAGGTAGAATCCGAAATAACATAGCTTAACACTTAAGTGGTCAAGGGGGGGGGGGGGGTCAATATGGACCCAACATTTGTTGTTTGCGCGTTAGCGCAAAAACGCGAAGTAATTTTCCATCGCGCTTCTATGTAATTGTCTAACTTTACCATACGCTTCACTTGGTGGCAAAAAAATCAAATAAACCCACCCTTTCCCATGCTAATTAGCATAAATCAGCATCTTCGAGGGCGCTCTTCAAATTTGTTTTGCCCATAAAATCGTAACAGAACAACTTTTTTCAAATTTTATTTCAGGAATGTATTTGTACTAAATTTTATTGAAAAATTCCATTGGGAAATGAGTTTTTCAAATTTTTGGCGTGAAAATGTCGATGCGACATGGCAAAATTAGTTTTGGCCGCCATTTGAAACAGTTTGTCCATTTTCCCAATGTTTTCTTTGTTTTAGTTCTTTTGAAGTACTCCCCATGTGACCCCCCCCCCCCTTGACCACTAACGGGCATGTGGAGGACATTGACCACTTGTGTTAACTTATATAAATAGCTTAACTTATAGAACAGGACGTTTTCAACAAGGAAAGGTATTAATAGGGTATATCATAGTTAAAACGAATTTGCCACCTAAAATCATCCAGTAGACTTCTTTTTTCTTATTAAAAAAATATTTGAAAAAAAAGACGACATTTGGATATACCGGTATACCAAACAAGCCAGATTTTCTGGATGGCTAAAATGACTATTGGGTTTAAAATGTATCTCCTCTCCTGGACAATGGTACGTTCAAATCGATGACTTGGACGTCCGGAGATGTAAAAATGTACTATAGTACACGACGATTTGAAATCCCAATATATCTATTGATCTTATTCAACAGTTTATAGATAGGCGAGGTCACGCCAATT
>JXSR01S020835.1:19992-32231 GCA_000969725.1 Ophiothrix spiculata
GTAAATCGGGTGATTTTTGGGAAAATATGTACTTTTTGAAATGCCTGTATCTTAAAAATGAGCATGGTGACGTACATTTTTTATGTTAGATTCGTTGTCAGCACAAACAAATCTACCAAATACTAAATTTTGAAGAAAATCAATAGAGGATTTGCATCTCTGAGAAAACCCCTTAATTGAGAGGTTAGTCACAAGGGGTACGTACCACTACATTATTTTTAACTTTATTGAATATAATCATGAAAAAAATTCCAACTCAGCTATGGAAATTTTCGTCATTCATTTTTTAAATGCGACAATGACCCGATTGTAATAGAGACAGGTTACAGAAATTTTACGACATTCAAATTTATTGTACAGGGTGTGTCAATAAAAACGCAAGATTTTGTACATTTTTTTTCAGAGAGAATTAGGCTACAGGTAATATTAAGAACTATTGAAAATTTATTGCACATAATCTCATCTTTAAACATCTTTTTATTTGGTGAAATTCAGACCTTTGGTTATGACAAATTCTATGAAGCCCTTAATACTTGAAGTGATCAGATTTCCAAAAGTTTCATGTTCAAAGTTTCCCGAATCCGGAATGTCAAATTCTGCTTCTGAATGTATGACATAATGTAACTCAGTGTTTATGTGACTCTTAGTTTTCAAGTTTATTTTAATACAAAGTGTTATTTTTCTTTTTCTCAAATTTACAATTGCAACTCAGCACTGCCTCTGAGTCAAACATTTTTAGAAATTCATTTGGTTTTACAATATAAGGGGTCAAAATACAAAAGCCCTTGAGTTTTTGTTTATTTTAAAGTTGATGCTGACTGAAGTACCAAAGTTAAAAGTATTTCATCATTGATAATAATTATTCCTTCTTCAAATTTATCACCCCTTTGGTTTTCAATGAAAGTAATTAATGAACAATCCTTTTTAAGCTACACAAATAGTAAAATGAATTAAATCAATTTAAAGTTGCTCATTTCTAGGATACATATCACCCTACAGCTCGATTTAATAGCAGACTTCACCTTATTTTCACAAATCGGACCAGTTTGAAATTTGTGCTTCATTTTCAATTCGCTGTATCTCCGGACAGAAATGTCCAAATTGGATGAAATAAAAAGCATAATAAAGGGGAGAAGCTCTATTTTAATATCAATGGTGATTTGGTGATAAATTTGCTCGCTTATATTTTTAATATTTTTGTTTTCCAATCTTGCGTTTTTATAAATTTGGTACACACTGTATACTTTAAAATCTCGATATAGTGCACCTCATGTTTTGCTCATAAACGTGTTTCTTACCACAATACCAACAGGTCTACATCACTAATCAGATGTTAAAATGAAAGTTACATTTGTTATATATCAGACACAGGCAATCAATTTCATATTTTTTAAAACATATAAAAAATATGGCACAAAATGGCAACTGGTTAAAGGGGCACTATATTGAGATTTTAAAGTATTTAATTCAGGCAAGACGTACACTTCCATACTTATTTTTGACTATGCCATTCAATATTTGTTTCCGGAGTAGGTTTTTCCTCTTGCTTTGCTTGTTGTTGTTTCACTTATTTATTTGTATTCTTGTTGTATGTTTGAGCGCTGTGTTAATGTAGAGCGCTATATAAATGCTTTAATAATAATAATAATAATATTCCTTGGATGTGATAACATTTTGTGGGGGTGTGTGGGGTGTATGTACTCATCTTCTCAGCTTCTTTTGTGGGGGTGTGTGGGGTGTGTGTACTCATCTTCTCAGCTTCCAGACTGGACAGTCCTCTCCCATTTATGCAAACTCTTCACTGGCTACCAATCACAAAACGGATTCAATTTAAAATATGTCTTTATGTGTACAAGTGTTTAAATAACTCTGGTCCTGAATATCTGGCTGATCTGCTTGCTCACAGAACATTACCCCTTGGTCCGGTTACGCGATCTGCAACTGATAGGACTCTGCTCTCAGTTCCCTCCACTAGGATTCGTGCTGGTGAAAAAGCCTTTTCAGTTGCAGGTCCTTCACTATGGAACTCTCTTCCTCAGCATATCAGAACTGCAAACTCTACTGTTATTTTTAAGAAACTCTTGAAATCATATTTGTATTAATATTGTAGTTGTTTTTTGTTTTGATTTTTTAATTTTTTTGTTTTGAAATTTTAATTTCCTTGTATGCCATGTTTTCTGCGCCTTGATCAGGTTTCTGGATATTGCGCATTATAAGAAATTTTTGTATGTATGTATGTCTGTAGTCAATATTGTTAACCTTAATCAAACTTGATCATAATTTATATGAAGAGCTCAGTTGCAAAACGTGCTAAGTCCATCAGATATTAAAATTGACTTTTTTGCAGAAATGGGTAGAACTTTCAAAAAGGCACATTTTGCTTTTGACATTCATATCTCATTTCGTTACGGAGATTCAAATTTTTAGTTTTCAGAAATTTTTGGATTTTCTGGGAAAAAAATGCCAAATATAGTGAAAAAATGTGAAATTTTCACTTTTTGTGATTTTTTTTCGTTCAAATGAATTTAGTTGACTTCCTTCTTTCATCATATCAATCAAAAAAAGGAGGAAACTGTAGTATATTTTGTAAAATTCATTCTTTTCCCATTTTAAGTCATTTGACAACCACTTTAAGACTTAATGATTATTTATTAGCCAAAATAATGAAAAAAGGTGTTTCTAGAAATTTGTTAAATCTATTTACTGGCAAAGTGTGCTAAGTCCATCAGTGGCGGCACCACGGGGGGGTTGGGGGGTGGGGGGAGGGGGTGGGGGGGCCCCATCTGCCCCCCCCAGAAAAAAAATTCAGAAGATTTTAGGCGCAAATTTCTCTCAATTACCCCTTTTTATTGATCATTTTGATGTAAAAAATTTTCGCGCTTCGCGCGTATTTAACTTTTAATATCATTATTTTAGTTGAAAAAAGGCATTTTTTAGCCAAAATAAAGAAATTTATCCTAAAAAAATTTTGCACGCATTACATTTTAGGTCTAAGAATTTTTGCGCACTACGCGCGCGTTAAGTTTTTACATTTTGTTTGCCCCCCCCCAGAAATGAGATGCTGGTGCCGCCACTGAAGTCCACATGAAATTTGAAACAAAAGAGATTATAAAAAGAAAATAAATTTGTCAAAATTCAAAACAAACACATTATTTGGATACATATGGTTATATTAAGTCATGTGTAATATCAATCAATTGCGTCACGCGCAAATGTCCATAAAAGAAAAGCATGTTTTTTTCTCAAAACTTAAAAATGTGGACTAAGCTCTTCATAATACCATTTTCACGAATTGTGGGACACAATGGTCCTTGGGTAGAAGCAAACATGTAACCTCTTGCCTGTGAGGTCAAAGGTCATCTAGGGGTCACTAGAGGTCAATGACTTTTGATGGTTAAAATTATACGATTAGTCAGCATATCCATACAACAGTTTTCATGGGACTTGGACACAATCTGTCAGGGGACTGGAAAATATTTTTATAAAGGAAATCAATGGTCTGTCAGCATTTCAAATTGATTAGAAAGGATGAAAATGGGCATTGAAATTTTGATTGTCTGCAATCAGCTTGAAGTCGGGGTTGTCATTGGCATAATTATAATAATCATAATATAATTTTATTTTATTTTATTTTATTTTTTTTTTTTTTGGGGGGGGGTACGTGGCAAATGAGATTCTCATTGATCACATTAGTCTTGTTCATTGCTTCTCACATCTGGCACTGATGGATGCTCACAGCCTACAAACTCATTGCAGTGTCTATTTTCATCATCTCAATGCTATAAATAGAATCCAAATCTAAATGGGTTAGAAGTATATTTACACACAAATCCATCAATTTTTCAGTGACAGCTAGCTCTGAGGAGCTTGATTTTAATTTCAAAATACATATTGGTTTAGGCCCAGAAATACTAGGTCTACATTGAATGAGATTTTAGTAACTTTAAAATAATATTGGTCCCCATACAATTATATAAAGCAGCTGTTCCATACAGAGTTCTATCCTCCCAGAGTAAAAATCAAGTGAATTTGATATAAAATGCTAGGGTGGATTCTAATATTTAGAAGAGCCAGATAGTAATGGTATAGAAATGGTAGTATTAAAAAGGTCTTTTCAGTCTATTTTCAGCTCTGAACTAGAGCTAGAGATAGTTTGATTTACATTATGCATCTTTCTTTCTTTTTTGTATAATTGTTTATGGTGACTTTTGCATCTCATAAGGGACTGGGGTGTGGCATATTGAAATGCAGGGTTGAAATTGAAGTTTTCTTGATTTTGGTCCTGTTATAACTGAAAAATTCTTACATTATCGTTTTTTGGTATAAATTATTGTAAAACCAAGATTTTTTTATCTGTTTAGCTCTGGGGTTTTAGCTATTAGACACACTGCACGAAGGCTAATTCACCGTAAACAGGTAAAATTCACCATAAACAGGTAAAAAGAATCTTAAGATCTTAAAGGGACTAGGTGTGGCATATTTGAAATGCATGGTTGAAATTTAAGTTTTCTTAATTTTGGTCTTGTGGTGCTGAAAAATTCTTACCAAATAAAAGGATGGGCTCTGATGCATTTATTGAATGTTTTGTGATAACTCATGTGGACCGGGTCAGTAAACTGGACTGTAAAATTGTCATTAATAGTTGCATTGAAACGTAACTTGCTAACTTGATCAGCTGATATTCAGACTGTAAAGCCACGAACATCAACATGCATGCATTCATATTAATTTGACCGAAGTCTCGATAACATATATTTGTACTTGCTCCAGTGGTGTAGCCAGGTTTTCAAAAGTGGGGGACCACAATATGAAGACGAACCGACAGAATTGTATTGACCATGTGAGCAGAGCGAACAAAGTGAGCGGAGCGAATAACAGGTGGGGTCCAGGGACCCGCCTTAGGGCCCCTGGTTGGGGCCCCTGGAAGCTCTGGGGTTTTAGCTATTAGACACACTGCAGGAAGGCTAATTGAAACAATTATGGATTTATGTAGCTATAATGGTGCCAAAATGTTGTGAAAATAATCTATAGGGGAAGGTGGGGTGAGTTGGCCCTCGGGGCGAGTTGGCCCACCACGATTTTCTGCTCACGTGACCTAGGGAGAATTATGTTACTGGTGATTTTTGGTCATATATAATGCATCAAATTTACCATAAAATTTACAAAACCCACCTCATCTCTTTGTGTGAGTTATCAGTAAAACAAGTTTTTGAGTTACCTAAGTAAACTATTTTAGCAAATGTAATTTTGTACTAGTGTCAAGATATTACTTTGCTGGTCCAAGTTATTATTATTGATTACGAGCTATGGTACATGTCCAACATGTCAAGTGATCAAATCTACTTTATCCTTTGTTTTGTTGGTATACCACGAGGTTAAGTCAAAACTGGGACTACGGGACAAGTTGGCCCCCTACAACATGGGGCAAGTTGGCCCTATGGCGAATTTGCCCAAGATGGTATGATAACCTACTCAGACTCTAGCACAATAACATTTATGACTTTAACACGATTTTAATTCTAAACAAGTAAATAGATGCGTATAACAAGACGCAAGGAGTCTTAAATGAAACTGGTAGGCCTATATTGCATATATTGCATGCAGATAACACTGTAGGTCACAACGTATCTTTTTCAAAGATCGATATTGTATTAATTTATTATGGCATTTCATCTCAAAAGGACATTTTTGTATGCAGAACATTCCCGTGCTTCACTTAAAAAAACATAATGTATGAAATGTGTCATTGTAAAATGAGTGTGACTCTTGTTTTGTAAATGGGGCCAACTCACCCCACTGGGTGGGCCAACTCGCCCCGCTATGCGGGATGAGTTGGCCCTTTTGACGCCTTCTTTATTTTTTTAATTATTTAAATACGATTAGCCGCAGAGTCTTAGTATTTACATAAAACATAGCTTGGGTGCATATCTATCTTGTGTTACAAGAAAATCTTCTAGACCTTAACCTCTCCAATACAGGGGCGTTCACTCACCCCACCCTCCCCTATGAGGTAGTTTTTGCAGAAACCGACATTGTGGGGGGGAGGCCGCCACAGCCCCCCGGCCCCCTTCTAGCTACGCCACTGACTTGTTCGACGTTGAATGACTGTAAATTCTGCATATGGATAATATGGTTGTGAACCATAGTTTTGAGCCAGTATCTTAGAAGCGCTAAATATCTCGGAGGCTCTCACATATGAACGATTGATTGTAATTAAGCTTTTTACGCAAGTCTCCAGTAAGCTTTTTTACAGAATTGTTTTATTTATCAAAAATAAAGATTTTTTTGATACGGAATATGAAAAAAAAATGAATGCGGGAAATATGTAACTTAACAGAAATATGCACGGGTTACCAGAAACAAACTTGTTTCTGTTTTTGTCCTAATATACTTTATTTCAGGCCATATATCATAGCAGTAACCTGACAGGTATTAATTGCAAAGTATGATTTTCCAATATATATTTCAGTCCATGCACATTATTGATGATAATTGAAATAATCTTGAGAATGGAATGGAGGCACATCAGATGGACAGAGTAAAGAACTGCCCTACCTTGAAGGTTCTAGCAAAAAAGTAGTGATAAACGATGTGGTACATGTCCATATATCTATGGTTCACTTTCAAAAATTATAAGCCTTTTTTTCAAATCAAACACACTGTGAATTATAAAAATAAAAACTTAATTTATGTTATGCCATGCAATGAATGTGGTGAGCATTCGACCTGCCCCTATTTTTCGAAACTGGAAAAAAAGTTTTTACTGTACAAAAGTACAGATTTCCAATTTTTTTTTTTTTCCTTTGAGAATTTTCATTTTTTGAAAATATTTTCAAGTTGCTGTTTTCATATTGTTTCCATTTAAAACTGTTTTTAAACTTGTATAAAGCGATTTTTTGGTACAGTAGATAATTGTGTGTAATTTTGACTTACATTTGAAAAAAAAATCGTACAAAAATTTAAAATCCGCCCGCCCGCACTTGCTCAAAAAGAGTTGTGGAGGACAACCAAACCATTTATTTTTTTGGCCTTACAGAGGCCAAACAGGTGATCAGCTAAAGTGAAGAATGAGGGCACAACCGGGAACTAATTCATGAACCTGGTACATGCATGCCCCCCTGTTAACAATCTGTAGCTGTTCTGACATACCGACACATGAGTGAAAATGCTGTTTTGAGGAAATTAGTGTTTAAAGATTTGCTACATGTAAACATTTATTACATAATTTCAGCAAGTGCTTGCTATGTCTATTAGCATTTATGTGAATAACCATGTTTTCAAGATTATTGACATACGTTTTTCAAGATCATTACATTCATTAATTCAAATTAATTGACAGTTAAAGATCTGTGTCGGTATGTCTGAACACCACAACAGAGTTTCTCGTTATGTGCCGCACATATTATAAGGAAATACAAAACGTTATGTGCCAATGCAAAATCAGTAGTTTGTGTTCAGACATACCGACACGAGTAAATAAAGGAAAAACAAAAGAAATATTATAAGGAAATACATATTAGGACTTATGTGTCATACGAATCTCATACGAAATGGATAGTTTGTGTTCTGACATACCGACACATGAGGTTTTAAACAAAGGTATACTGTAAAACAAGAAATATTTGCTAGCAATTTAATTTCGCTAATTTCGCTAATACCCGAAAATCGCAAAATTAATTTGCCGCTAATATTAATAATGCACAATGATTTCAGTGGCATGCTGATGCCATTAGTAAAATTAAAATGCCGCCAAAAACCCCAGATTCTGAAATTCGCAAAATTTTCTTTCCGCAAATATTTCTTGTTTTACAGTAACAAAAAAAATAACTCATAATTTTCAATGGGTAATATTTTCACAAATTTAACGTAGTGTAATTTATGTCGTTTAACTATGTGCATTGTCTTGTTGAATTATTGTAGGAAAAAGGGCATGTTTTTTAGGTTCAGAAATCAAGCTAAACTCAATTTGTCAAAAATACATCTTGTGCCGGTATGTCAGAACAGCGACGAATCATTTAGATTCTTGTAGCAAAGACACTTTATAATTATAATACACGGTAGTGCTTCTTTTGAAAATCAAGTGACAACAACAAAAAATAAGAGAATTGCTGCCGAAAACTGGCTGATAAATTTATTTAGTCCTAAAAATAAGAGATTTGCTGCCGAAAACTGGCTGATAAATTTATTCAGTCCAAAACTGAATAGGTAATGTTTTTCTTTGTTTTGTTTTGTTTTCATTTTTTCTCATGTTCACAGTTTATTATTCCTTTTCGCGTTGTTCTAATTTTAATTTTTATGTAAAGAATTTGCCTGTGCACACTTTCGCTGTATTTTAATCATGTACTAAACAATAGTGTAGGCTATCCATATTGGGTGCGCCTTGAAATGATTTTCCTCAACTAAGGTGTGTTTGTTTCTGTTTTTTAATTATTTTTTTGCCTGCAAATACTTCCGCTGGTTGCTATGCTTTATACGCACGATGTGCAAATGCCAATACACAATTATTTACACATTTGATGCAATTCAGTGTGTCTTTCTCTTCCTTATATTTTATATTTGATCTAAATTTGAATTTGTAATTCATTAACTGATGGTTTTGATAAAACAAAAACCATGGTTTGAATACTCCACTACATTCTGATCTTCATTTTTACACACACATATAATGTATATTATGTGTAGGTTGTAACAGAAAAAATTACACATATTTGTTGGCGATGTTATGTAGAAATTAAAAGCATTAAAGTCAGAAGTTTTTCTTTATTGGAAAGGTTATTTTATTGCCTACTAAAAACATTTCAAGTGATCTCGTTTGATGATCAATTGCAAAAGTTACGTTCATTTAAGTGTAGACTGGTAAAAACTGACCGATTTCACCATTTTGGCGTATAAAATATCTTCATGATTTGATCAGGGTTATAAAGAAAATTAAAACATTGAAGTCACAAGATTTTCTTTATTGGAAAGGCTATTTTATTGTCTACTAAAAACACTTAAAGTGATCTCATTTGATGATCAATTGCAAAAGTTATGTGCATTTAAGTGAAGACTGGTAAAAACTGACTTATTTCACCCTTTTGGCGTATACAATATATCTTCATGATATGATCAGGGTTGACAATGCAACGAGATAAAATGACAAAAGGAACACTCAATGTTATTTTTTCATGTTTTTAATATTTCACATGATATAAATAATTGAATACGCTAGAATAAGAACATCCCAACTCCATGAGCTGCCTTCTGTTAAGTTATGTAAAATATAAATACATATAAATCTCTGAAAATGCTTTCAAATCACTAGAAAGCATTTCCATATCTTTATCTTAATCATAGTGTCACATTTGACCTTGTAGTTGACTTTGTTAGACATTGTTAGATAATTTTCCTATCATATAGCTGTAGAGGGGAGCTCGTGGAGTTGGGATGTTCTTGTAATGACTGTTTAAATATAGCAACAATGTACTATAACAATTATCTAACAATGTCTAAAAAGTCAACAACAAGGTCAAATGTGACATTATCATTGTTTTAAATAAAAGTTGATGTCTTTGGTAGATAGCAAGTACGGTATAATGCGATATCCATTTACAGTTTTTTTACACAGTTCAGTTTCATATTCAAACCCAGTATTTTAAGTATTCAAACTGATATACTTTTTATCATTTCAACTGATAAAACTTAAGTTTACAGAAGTTCAGAAATGTTGTCTTTAATTTGTATTAAGGGTTTTTCTCAGAGATGGAGTTTCTTACGACTGCAGGATGACAGTTTTTTCATAGATAGTAAAAATTCAAAAAATTGTTTGCACCCTTTTTGCGTATGCAAATTTCAATGCACACTGAACGCACACTTAACTAACGTGTTTGATTAATCACGCGCTGCATTGATGCATAATATATATGCAATAAATTATACAGACACAAATGTGCCATCAAAATAATCGAATTTTGTTGAAAAATGTCTGTTTTTGTCATTTTTCTTGAAAACTAACATGGTGAACCTACTTTTTTATTTCTGTATTTTGAAGTATGCAAAAATGCTTTAACATATGTAAAAATTAACAAAATCAATGGAGCATTTACTATTTTACCATTACTTAATGATTTACTTTTTTGAGCTTCCCCTATACTTTGTATAGTAAAACATGTGATTTTTTGGGAAAATATGTACTTTTTGAAATGCCTGTATCTCAAAAACGAGCATGGTGACCTGTATTTCTTTTATTTTAAATTCATTATCAGCACAAATAAATCTACCAGATACTAACTTTTTAAGAAAATCAATGGAGATTTTGCATCTCTGAGAAAACCCCCTTAAAATGCTGGATCTTATTATTATTGCATTTCTCTGTGATGGACTTGTGAGTCATTTGTCTGCTGATGACTTCTCATAATTCAACATGTCTACCATATACCGTACTGACTCTGGTAAAATCCCATCTTCGGGCAATGTACCACCTGTATGTTTACAAAAATTTTCAGAAAATTAACGTACACGCGCGTAAAGTCCCATTGGTATTCTTTAGGAGTCGTCAAATAATCATTACCAAAATATGCCAATACCATTTATTTGTGGCCATAATTTGCTGAATCACCTGCAAAAGTTATCATAATATCAAAATCTGCATCAAAAAATAATCGCAAACTCATCTTAATTACGATAGAAATGGGTACATTTTATCCAAAATGTCTTATAATTTATCGGAATATCACGGCTGATCGCGGATGAATATACACCTTTTCACTGTTGTCTTGTTCTAATAGTCAACAGATGGCGATGTTTTTGTTCATATAACGGTAAAAATAAATATGAGCATGCGCTATCATATCTATTGGACATGCGCAATCGCGATTGTTACTATTACAAAATGGCGAATTCATGATCGAATGTGCAATAGTAATTTCACCATATTAAACCTTGATTGTTACGTTCCTGTAAGTGTTTATTGAAAAAACTCATCGGGATAATTTTAAAGAATATTTACTGAAATGAATCCTGAAATGTGTTATTCAAAACATTACAACGAATAGCTTGATTTGATCCCTGTAGCTTGGACAATTCACTGGCATTGTTTACCTCGGTAGATCGACCGGTTAGTTCAGTCTCTCTCATGTGTCCTCGCGTAAAGTCCCAGCCCCATACTTTGCTCAAAGTTCACGTTCAAAAAAGGTGGGACATTACTCGAGTCAGTACGGTACTTGGTCACATGGATAGCCGTCCATGACTGCAAAATCTCCACAGTTCGTGATCATGGTTTGATTCAAAAGTGACGACAAAAATAAGAGAATTGTTGCCAAAAATTGGCTGATAAATTTATTTATTCTGAAACTTAATAAGTAAATAAGTAATATTTTTTCTTTGTTTTTGCATATTTTCTCACGTTCACAGTTTTTTATCCCATAAGTTCCACAGTCTGTTCTCATTTTAATTTCTTAAGAACAGACACAGCTCTGGTGACCATAATCGCTGTACTTTAATCATGTTCTGAACAATAGCGTAGGCTTTCCATATTAGGTGCACCTTGCAATACATTTTTTATGCTTCTTGTGAAAATCAAAAGTCAGGACAAAAATAAGAGAATTACTGCCAAAATTTGGTTGATAAATTTATTTAGTCTGAAACTTAATAACTAATGTTTTTGCATTCATTTGCTCATGTTCACAGTTTTTTATCCCATTCCGCAGTCTGTTCTCATTCTAATTTCTTAAGAACAGACACAGCTCTGGTGACCATATTCGCTGTACTTTAATCATGTTCTAAACAATAGCGTAGGCTTTCCAAATTAGGTGCACCTTGCTATATATTTTTTGTCATCTACGGTTCAATTCTTTTCGTCACCTATCAGGCCAAAAAAAATTAATTGTTATGTTGCCCTCAGCGACCGACCCTATTCAAAAATTTAAAAAAAATGTTAGGGTCGGGAAAGCACCCAATTTTGCTCAGATTGGGTGTTTTTTGAGAAAATATTTTGAAAATAGTGGAAAATGCACCCAAATTTGGTACTTACAGCTGCTTTTAAAAAAAAATAAGTTAAAAAAAATATTTTCCGACCGACCGACTCAATTTGTCAGAAATCCCACTTGAGGGCAACACAACAATTAATTTTTTTTTGGCCTAATGGTGTTTTTATTTTTATTTTTGCCCGAAAATACATCAGCTGGTTGCTATGCTTTATTCGCGCTATGCACAAATACTACAAATACTATTACGCAAGTATTCAAGCGTTTGATGCAACT
>JXSR01S020835.1:101633-112084 GCA_000969725.1 Ophiothrix spiculata
AGGTGTAAATACATGCCAAGGACGTAATTTGCCGAAATTATTTTTTGACAGATTTGCAATCCTTGTGCTTACTTCAAAACACCAGCAAGAAAATGGTCTGAAATATGAAATATGTCTCTATATTTTGAAGACAATCAACAGAAAATATAGGGTTTAGTAAACTTTGAACGTGTTTATCTCAAATATATATTTTACTTCCTGCCAACATTTGACGGACTTGACTTCTGGAAATAGAGTGAAGTTCATTGAGGTGTCATTTCAATCCTTATAACTTAATTGGTCTTTGCAAATATTAAAAATGACAAGCTGTTTTGGGATGGACGGTCACATATAATTGTCATGTGTGTGACCATTCCGTTTGGTATGAATGGTCATCGTGAAGTTGTTGGTTTTTTAAAATATTTTATGCTATTGTCAAATGCACATTAACCCCTTGAACCCTGGTCATTCCGCGTGTATCTGTACCACTGACCCGGGCCAACCCGAAAATTTAAAAACACAATATAACCCCTAAACTTACTTAGATTTTGATTTCCCTTGCTTTACTTTTTCATTTTACATCAGTCTGAAATATTCCAATAACCAGCATTCACAAAAGAATATTATTTATGTCGACCAACATATTCGACATTTATGTTGTAGTCTATGGGCAAAGACACATTTGTTGAAAATTGTGATCAAATTTGCAAAATATGTGGAATTTTTCACCTATGTCGAGTCAATAAAATCCAAAATGACCCATCAAACACGGGTTCAAAGCCCAGTTCAAAGCTTCATTGATGTCTTCCGATATAAATAAGACCAATGAAAATTGTAAATACCCATGCCTAATGACAACACATCAAGTTTCTGACACATGACCTTGAAGCCGGTAAACCGGCTCATCGGGTATGCGGTACACTTACACGAGAGCCGGTATACCGGCCCGTCGGGTTCAAAGGGTTAAAGCCCCATACATGTATGACCATATTGAGATGTGTGCTTATTGGAAATATTTTTAACTTCTTTTAAATCATCAGCTTTTATTTCAGCTCATATTCATAAAATGCAAACGTTTTGTTTGTTTTTACATTCTTGATATGTCATGCTTCTGAAAATCCACTTCTGCGTATGCTTTGAAACAAGCTCATTTAAAAAGTTGAATTCTCTTAATCTGCATTGAAAATTAACAGTGATGAACTTAAAGGTTAAGGATCATATGTTTGACCTTTCAATAATTATATTTTGTATTAAATTATTTAGTGTTCTTGTACAGAGAATTATATTTATGAAAAAGGATGTATTAAAATGTTTTAATTTTGTGTGAATTGAATAACTAGAGACATTATGTCGTGACACATTTTGTGTAATATTCAATGATGGTCGAATCTGCAGGCAGTAAAGTAACCATATCTTGATCATTGTACATAGTCTTAGTATAATATATATATATAAATTATATATATACCTACAACTTCAAAGTTTTCGGTCATCTAGAACCACCCATAGAATACGGCAAACTTCACTTTACACCCGGGGTGGGGGGGGGGGCACTCAAATATAATGCGTGACCGAGAAAAAGGTGAATTAGGGTTGTTTTTGAGGACTGAAGGGTGAATCAGGTGACACCTTTAAGGGTATCAAAAACAGCAATTTGGGGCAATTTTCAAGAAATAGGGAGGGTACTTTTTCAAACCCTAGTGTGAAAACAGTATCGATAAAATCCCAATTTAGGGTGTGAATAGGGGAAAAAGGGTATATTTTGGCTTCAGAACCCCCCACCCTTTAGGGGGTGTTTTGAAAGGTTGTGGTCACGCTATGCCTGCAACATTATACTTAAGTTACCCCCCTAGGTTTTACACTACAGGTTGAAGGTTGTAGTTTGCAGATTTTTTTTTTTGCAGACCTTACTTCAAAACCCCTGTTAAGTTTAAGAAAATGATTGGGAATGAGAAGCCATATATCCCAGTTCTATTTAACAACCTGACAGACCATAACTTGCACTTTTGAAAGGTGAGTGAATTTCAATGGTGTGTCATTTGATTCCTTATAACATGGTCTTTGCACATGTCTAAAAAAGTGGAAATGATGACAAGAGGTTGCATATATGGCTGGTTTAAGATGACCAATGGCATATATTAGACCAAATTATAATTAAATGTCTCTAAGCTCCCGCATTCATTAGTTTTTTTGAAAAGACACCAAGTTGACTTGCCCTTTTTAAAATTTTTATTCAATAAAAATCATATTTAGCAGAATGTAATTTAACTTAGAAACTGTTCCGAATTAATCTGTTGCAAGCATCCTTTGATGTTACAGGAAGACAACACATCTGTTGCAAGCATCCTTTGGTGTTACAGCAAGAAAACACAACTCAGCCAACAATATCTGAAAACATTGGGAAAAATCTATTGGAAATAAGAAAAAAAATGGCATTTTGCATTTTCAAATTGGTGAGCTTTGAGACAAATAATTTTATTTAGCCTAAGAACAAATGATTTTTAAAAAACATAATTGAACTATGTTTGATATATTTTTATTTGAATGTTTTAGAGAACTTTGTTAATTCTTGGGTTGAATAGTGCAAATAGTGCCTACTTGATTTTGCAAGTTTATTGTTTATCAAATAATACCAGTAGGCTGTGCTTGAGGATATTGCCCCAAGGGGGTCACTTATATTGATGTAAGGTATGGGTATGTGCCGTGTTCAAGACCCCCTTTTCAAGCCTTCTATTCCGCTTCCCAAGATGCCCATTTCAAGAATATGTCAGTTCCAAAGCCCTCCATTTTCAAAGAAAATTACTCAAAAATGTGTTTTATACAGTTTTCAATCTAATTTTGAGCATTTTTCAGCTCCAATAGTCATATTTTTAATGGAAAAAAAAAGTTCTTGAGACCTCAATTCGGGAAAAAAATCAGTTCCAGAGACCATATTTTTGACAAAATATCAGTTCCGCAAGCCCCTAAGTTAGATATCATGCACTGCACATACCTACCAAAAATTATGTGAGTACCCCCGGGGATATTGCAAGTCATAAATGTTACAATAAACCAAGTTGTGAGAGGCATTGATAGAAATCAGTTATTGCCAAGTGTTTTTTTGTTGTTGGTGTGTGTCTGTGTGTGTAGAATTAAGGCTACAGTCCTTTTTGCCAAGCAAGACAGCGGAACATCATGTTCACATCATTTTTTCTACTTGCACATGCCACAATATCACAATTGTTGGCGTATGAAAGGAATCAGAGTCTCAATGGCTGTGTTCATGCACACATAACAGTCATGACTAGTCATAACTAGTCACAACTTAGCTGTTGCGTTCACACTGGGACACGACTCGCGTGTTAAAACTAGTGGCACGTCACTTTTGGTCACGAGCAAGACAATTTCTATAATTGGTTCAAACTGGGAATTTGCTCATGAGCAAAAATATAGTCATGACCAAATTATTCTGTGTGAACACACCCTAATTTACTCATGAACTTTCCTAGTGATTTCCTTTCCTGTAAGACATTAAAAAATTAGTTAATGAAACAAGAAAAAATGCAGTTCAGCTAGATCATGGATTCTCATGCAACTAGCGGCGCACATGCCAAATTTGGCACTTTTGACTGTTACAGATTGGCACTTTTGCTCCCTCAAAAACAAAAAATGCATTAGAAATACACTAAAAAAGAATACATGTGGCTCGTTAGTCCACAATTTTCTCATTTATATTGCGCATTGTAAGAACTAGTTGAGTACTCCCGATTTTAAAAGATGTACAAAAGAGACCAGATGAAAAGACAAGTACAACCTTTTAAATGTTTGGAACTGTATAGGCAAATATAACATCATTTTCCATGCACGTGGTTTGCAGCTTGAATGGTTCTTGGGCATCTAGCCAATACACATGAAGTTTGGAAAGAAGCCTAGACGTGATTTTAAAGGGTTTTTAATTGACAATTTTGTTTAAAATGAGAATTTTTATTCCTAACACTTTTGACCTCAAATTTGACCCCTTATCTAGGAACTTAGGGGTCAAAGGTCACCTAGATTTGTTCAGTATATTTTTACCAATCTATCTGTGCAAGTAGAATATTATACCACCAATTTTTAATTTGACATTTCCCCCCTCCTCCCAAATTTGTACCCTTAAAGACCTGGAACATTTTAAAAATGTTTTTATGTTGCACAGGATGTTCTAAAGTACATCCATATTAAATTTCATGTCAATTGGACCCGCAATTGGAGCATTTTGAAAATTTGATCTATGAACTTTGACCTTTGGGGTCAAAGGTCACCTAGATTTGTTCAGTACATTTTAGCAATCTGTGCAAGTAGAATAAATGGAATCTGGACATTTCATACCCGAGACACTTCATACCCGTTCGATATTCATACCCGTTCGATATTCATACCCGAGATTCATACCTTTTGTCATGTTTGTATGTAAAAACCCAGCTAGCCAAATAACGTTTTTTGAACGTTAAAAAACGGTTTCATTTTGGGTAAGAAAACGTTTCCAAAAAAACATGAAAGTGTGGAGTTTTTTTCCATTAAAAAACGTTTAAACATAACGTTACAAAACTGTTTAAAAAACGTTTAATTTACGTTAGAAAACCTTTCAGACCCATTCTTTGAGAGTGGTTTTTATCGTTTTTTTTTTTGAACGTTTCTAAAACTTTTTTGTTTAACCAAAGTTACCTTTTTACCAGTTCAAAACGTTTCAAAAACGTTCCAAAAAGGTTTGATAAAAACAAAACGACTGTAACCAATTGAGAACCTTTCCAAAACGTTTTGGAAACATTTCAGACACGTTTTGTGTTTGCTGGGAAGGGCTACAAATGTTATAGTTTGTTAAATTTTCTGAGTTGGAATGGATGGGAAATCAATCATTTAGGTCCCTAAAATTAGTTAATTTCAAAAATGACTTATTGGGATTTGTAATTATTGCAATTTTCATCACGAAATGGTATGTTTTTGCTTTCAAATTAAAACTTTAAATTATGTTAGCTAATTATCATTGAAACTCATTTAAACTTTGTTGGGTCATTTCATATACTAAATTTAGATCCATTCTTATTTTAAAAACAAATTTATTCCATCTAAAATGGAAACATAACCCCAATATACGTATACTGTTCTTAAAATACGGGTATGAACTGTCTCGGGGATGAGAATGAACAGGTATGAAGTGTCTAGGATTCGAATAATTATACCATACCACCTTGCACTTAATATTTGACCCCTTTAATTACCTCGAATTTTCAAAATGTACTTGTGTTGCACACCAGGGTTGCAAAGGATGTCTTAAAAGTGTATAGCATGCCATTGTATTCAATTGGCTCATTTCCATGAATGGGACTTCACAATGATAGCGTTACCTAAAAGTACATGTCTTAAGTTTTGACCTTTGGGTCAAAGGTCACCTAGATTTGTTCAGTATATTTTTGCCCATCTATCTATGCAAGTAGAATAATTATACCACCTTGTACTTGACATATATTGATTTTTAATGATTTTACCAAAACTGTGACCTTAAATTGCACCCCAATGACCTAGAATAATTTTGAAAATGTCTTATGTTGCGTTGCGAAGGATGTCTTTAAGTACATCCATATTTGGTTTAATCTGCTAGATAACATATCAAACCTGGTTTAATCTGCTAGATAACATATCAAACCTGGTTTAATCTGCTAGATAACATATCAAACCTCACATTCATAAAATTTGAAAAACATTTAATCGTTGACTTTTTGGGTTATATTACACGGGGTTTGCGTAGAAATTCTGCAACGTGACGCGTGTTTTACAAAAAATACCACGAACGGTTCCAAAGTGTTTTCGTTTTCTTTTAACCAAGTGGCTAAAATATATTAACCCAAGAATTGTAGAAATTAGGTATAAACACATGATAAAAGCAGAGACCAAATTTGACCTCACTCAATGAAAAGCAAATCACATTAGAAATTACACAAGGTAAATATACACTTATATTTCCAAAAATTTGAATCAGTGTGGATTTCATTAAGTTTTTACAACATATACATCTATATATGCAAAAGTATTTTGAATTACGATCTATTAGGGAATATGGGTCTATTTAAATTATTGTCTTAGGCTAATGAATAGTCGCGAGCATCGTCGAAACGATGTTCTGCATAGAAAATAAGTTAAGAGAGAACGAATTCGTTAGGTAATCGCCACTTTTGACGTAGCTTAGACCTGGCTCTGATTAAAAACAATTCTGATCCGCATTTATTCTGAGCAATCGGAAGCCATTTAAGCCTACCCTTAAAGGTCCCAAACTTGAACCTTATGACGCGTCATGAATATTGCGATAACTTTAACTGCAAAGTCATTCGCATATGTTAAAATTCCCATCACATTTAGATAAGTATAAGTGCATATGAATTTATTAACCCAAAGGCTCGTCTAAACGTTATATACACTAGATAGACTGTATATCAATATGAGGTTTATTTTTTTGCTATTGTTGCTGGTTGTTGAGAGATGTTCTTCTCGAAGTTTAGTGATGGTAGGAGGAGGATTGGAAGAAAGTAACGTGGACGTGTGGAGCAAGATTATCCAACTCGCGGTAAGTTCAATGGCAGATAAGTTTTAATAGGAAGATAATTACTATAATTGTAATCTACTACTGGCTCATTCCATGGAAAATGAAAACTTTTTTTGACTTACCACATAAGCAGGTTCTTCGGTCATACATTTATTACTCGGTACGTGAGAAGTATTTATCAAACAGAAATTGGTAAGTTTTTCTATCCGTGCATGAATTAGCACACGATTTATTTCAAAAATGTCTTAAACGTTACCAAAACGTTACACCAAAATGTCACAAACGTTACCAAACAAAACAATGCATTAAATTACATCCTGGCGATAAAATTTCCTACCATTTTTGTGAAATATTTATAAATATGTTTTCCACCATCTGTGTTAAGCGCAATAAATAAGTCGCTAACACCTAGGAGAATTTTTACTTTGAAGTCATTTGGAGCAAAAAAACCTGTTTCCGTGCGATGTCACAAACGTTACCAAACGTTACATGAACTTCATTCAGGATTTTGGCAATTAATTTAATTTCAAATATCTACATGAATGTCTTGACCCCACCAGTGAGCACCATTATCAACAACAAATTTGTGGATATAATGTTTATTCTAGTGAATTTTCTTCAATTTTCCGGTCACAAACGTTACTTTGGAATGCTCTTCTAAAAGGTAATCACCACAACTGACGTTTTTCTGCTGCGCAAAAAATGGTCCAGAACACGAGCTGCCATCTGACATGGTAAATATGCTTGGTAGTGTAGAGGAAAATCAGGCAGCTCAACCCCACTGAGCATGCTTGTTAAATGATAGAAAATTTCATTATTTTTTTTAGAGAATCAAAGGTTTTATTGCATTAAAAACCGTAACACGCAACATTTGCGTGTAATACAATAGGAATATCAATTTGTGCTGTGGAACCTGAATTTCTTGCAGGGTGGCGTTGGACATGTTGGAGTGGCCAAGATTGGTGTTGTGGCGGCTGCATCTGGAACACCAATCGACAGTGTAAGGTATTATGTCGATCTGCTCAAACAGTATGGGGCTGCTAGCGCTGACTGGATACAAATTGACGAAAACAGGTACTTAATTGTCAGTTAACCGCCTTTACCATCTTCTTACGTAGTACAAAAACCCGCACCACTATGGCAAGCCACAGCAGACAAAACCCCTAAGAGTTCTAACCATGCACCCTCACGAGTTACACACTCTTAAAAAGAAAGGATCAAATTTGATCCCATAAAGTATCAAATATGAGCTTACCCTTTTTGGGATCAATTTTGATCCAAATTCTCCTCAAATTTGATCCTTTTTGGATCAAAAAGGAGTGTATTTGATCCGAAAAGGATCAACTTTGAGGAGAATTTTGGATCAAAATTGATCCCAAAAAGGATAAGCTCATATTTGATACTTTATGGGATCAAATTTGATCCTTTCTTTTTAAGAGTGCAGCAATACACCATGGGTTTGCAGCATAACAATATGGGTTTGCAACAATACACCACGAGTTTGCAGCAACAGGCTACGATCAGTGCACATCGACTTGGCAGCAGCACACCTGAGTTTGCATCAATAGGCTACGAGTTTACAGCATAATACCTCGAGTTTACATCAATGCACCTTGAGTTTGCATCAATCACTATCGGAGTTTGAAGCAATCAAGGAAGTTATAAAGGGGAACCGGTACTCTCCGCCATTTTGATTTTATCGCCGTGTAAATCCTATGGGACGGCAGCCATCTTGGATTGTCGCTCATGGAGGGTGAGTTATTGTACCTCCGGCATTTTACGGCTCCGCGTGCAACACTTCGAGAGTCTTCGCAACGGATTAGCGGGAAAATTGGCGTACTTTAATCAGAGCAAGTCGCAATGCACGCTACATGAAATGCAGACACAGTTTGCGCGTGAAACAAACTGCACACGCTGTATATGTGTCAGGTGAAGATTTACGCGATTTGCCTGGATATCGGGTCAAATCCCGAATATATCCGGAGGTACAATAACTCTGCTCCATGAACGACACAAGATGGCGGAGAAAGACGGTTCCCCCTATAACTTCCTTGGAAGCAATACACCTCACGGTTCCCCCTATAACTTCCTTGGAAGCAATACACCTCCAGTTTACAGCGACACACCACGAGTTTGCAGCAATGCGCATGCACCTTGAGTTTGCATTAATACACTACGAGTTTACAGCATTCATTTACAGCACTATTTATGGTTCTATTTTGGTAACGTAAGGTCAAAGGTTAAAGAGTTTTGTAGTGACCCTGAAATGGTCTAGGATGACCTCAAGGTCAATTTTTGACCATGTGTTAAGATTTGACTTTAATTGGCCTTATGGATCTGGAATGACCTTGAACCTTGAAATGACCTCGGAAGAACTCATCAATATTTGAACATTTGTTTGAATTAACCTAAAAATGACCCCTTGACCTAAAATGAATAGCCTTGACATTACCTGTCTCCCTCTGAAGGTCACCGTCACAGAGTTTCGTCACCGTAGGTATTGCCGCACGGTTTAAATTCTTTGGACCGACAGCGATTGACGGACGAACATTTTCTGTTTCTTTTTACTTACATTCAGACGAGAAAAATGAAAGCTAACAAAAACATGAAACGTTATTCCTTTTGTTGAAACAGAAAAGGCAACAACGAGGACCCTGCTACGATTGACTTGATTTTGTCTCAGAGTGGGTTCTTCTTTTCAGGAGGTGACCAAGCACGAGTTATCAATTCGTAAGTATGAGATAAACTTTCAAATATTATACTGAAATATTTCGATACACACCGATTAGGCCCTTAATTTGAAATTGTAATCTTTTTTAAAAGCGCGCTGATGATGCGACGACCTAAAAATATTTGGAGCAAAGTTTGGGAACGGAAGTTTTATGCTTCTAATCTGAAATGGACGCGGCCAGGCGAAAATACTAGTATTCCGTAACCTGACCATGACTCGATTAATCTGACACACCTGACATTTTGACGTTTTTTCTGACACAGTTTTTTTCTCATTATTTAGGATCTCCTGATTTCGAAAAAAGTTCTAGGAACCTACATATGGCTCCAATTATTCTTAGTGAATAAAATGTCGTGGTTGCCTGATTTTATTGTAGTTTAATTTCACCACTAAAACATTTTAGGTTCTGTCACGTATATTCATTCTGGATATAAATGGTGAAAACAATCAGTTGCATGTGGCGCGAAAGAAAATTAATCCTTCCGTCTTCTAAAACGTATGCTCTTCAACCAATTGATCATGAGAAAGAAGCTGAAAGAAAAGAGTCACGACATAAACTGAAGGACCTAGTCTATATCCCGCGAGTGCAGTGAGCACTGATTACAAAATATGAAAGTTCTAATACTTTTTCGCGCGAAAAATACGAAGAGCCCGAATAACTGAAAATTGAAAAGGCAAGATAAATTATTACTTATAACACCAATTAGTACTGGAAACCCGACCTTTCATGTTACAATAAATTTTAAAATGATTTCATAGCCTTATGGCCTTATGATCAGATAAGACTATGTCAGATCAAAGTAGGTCAGGTTACGGAAGATCTCTTTTCTTATCTATGCCGTTCGACCCCGCGTTCGACACATTTTTATAATGTAAATACGTGTGCACTGTAAAAGTTAACAGGATGAAAGTTAAAGCACATCTCAGTGGCTGATATTTAACCTTTAACTACAGTAAAATTGCCCTAATCCATTTTAAGCAGAGAAACTTGGAGCAAAGAATACTTTGCTTGGAGGACCTTTGGTAATAGTAGAGCGCCGAATATAATAGACGCCACGGGTCTGGTTCAACCAGTCTAATGCTACAAAAAGTTAGCAATTAAAAGTACATGTAAAAATCAAGTTAATTATTATCATAACGTATTCGGTAAATTAGTAGTGTGTCCAATTAATCCGTGACCATAAA
>JXSR01S020837.1:28125-41437 GCA_000969725.1 Ophiothrix spiculata
ACCATTCTCTAAATTGCACAACAAACATTTATCTTCATCTGAGGAATGATGACCTTGATCTGTCTCTAACCCTCTGTAAGTGTAACAAGTGTAAACAATGATTATAAGTTGTCAAGGTCTTAGCAATTAGGTGGAAATTATTCACTATTGTCTATTTTGATTCACTGTGATACAGTTTGTCAGGGTCTCTGTAATAAAAAGTCAAATAATAATAATAAAAATCACAAAAATTTCTGACAATAGATGATTTTTTTTCTGGGAATATTGAATGATGAAATACAAATAAATGAGCCGAATTTTGGGGTAAATGTCAAAAACAAATGAGTTTTTAGAGTGATTTGTTTATTTCGTACATCATCATTTATCATACACAGAAAAAACAGTCATTTGACTCACTTGAGCTATATATAGGATGTGTGTCAGTACATGGACAAAATGACTCACCTTTTGCACAGTTTTGAGTCATCTCGAAGAAAATTCTCTTCAGCACATTTAAGTTCCCAGAAAGGTTAATTTTTTCTATGCCCTGCCAATGAGACTTTTGACCAAGGTCATCAACAATGAGGGGTTACATAAGCTACTGCAACTACAATGTATGAACCAAGTTTGGCTAAAACAAAGAATGCAAAAGTTACACGGCGACTCTTCAGGGACATAAAACTTCAGGACAAAGGTGGTTCATGTGTCCGTTGACATAGAATTCTGGCAATTTAGCCCAACCCCAACAATGATAATGTCTGATAGTGATAATGGGTTAAGAAATATCAATGAATCTCATATTCAATCTGATTGTTATTTAATTTGTGTAACATATTTATTCGTGCAAAATTACATGAAGGTGTAACAAAGACTTTACATTTAGATGTTACAAAATGAATTTAAAAAAGGTCCATTAAGTATAACTTTAAACAATAAAAATAAAATTGAATATTGTTTACATACTGGACTAATACTAGATCATCTTATCCAGGGTTTCTGGAGTAGTAAATGTAGTACTTACGAAGTTGATGCACCATCATCAACATCTGCTCCGACTACAGCCAGCCGTCTAGGTTCACTAACTGAAGCCCCAGCTACATTCACCTGAGTCGACTCGCCACCTGATTGCCTCACACTAGTTTCAGTCACGGGAGTCCCTTGACATTGTTGTTGTAATATTTTGTCCAAATTTGAAGCTCTTATACGCTGTTCTTGTTGTTCCTTGCTTAACACCCTATCAACCCTGTATGGCGTGCCTTTACGAGGGCGCTTTGCTTCCGAGTTTGGGTTTGGTGGTGTTGTTAAAGTTGGAGCTTCCGGTGACAAATGAGGTCTATTCAGTATTGTTTTTGGAGGAGCTGATTTGCTAAGATCTGCTTTTTGAATTTGAAGTATTGGGGTACGTTGTGGACTTGACATTTTGTGAAGTTCTGGTGGTGCTCTTTCAGTCTTTTCCCTGTAATTAGAATAAATGCAAAGATGTGCTATTAAGTGCTTTACATGTCTATTTAAAGTGATAGATGTAGTGAAATCTGACTTAAAATATTCACTCACCGTGTTTGTGTGTAAGCTTAGGCAGTGTTCCCGCTAAGGCCGTTCGTCACAAAATTGGCGCAGAAGCTCGAAAAATTGGCGCAAGAGTTTTCCAAAACAAAAAGTCAAAAATAGGGTTTTGGTTAAATGCAACATTCACTTATTTCAGTTTTATTCAAAATTACTCTCATTTTTGAGGTGATCTTTCCGAAATTGGCAATGGTTGGATGTATTTTTTCTTTTATGTTGCTCTGGCGCAAAGTCAAAATCCTTAGCGGGAACACTCAAGCTTAGGCCACACTAATTTAATTGTTTGTCTGAAAGCTCACCTAAATTTGAAAAACCAATGCGGAATGCAGGTCTTTTTTTTTTTAGTAAAAATTTTCAAACTATACCAGGCGTTACACTTGCCATTTTCGCAATTCATTTTCCATCCACTGATATTTAGTTTTGTATGAAACATTATGTTTGTTATTCTGCCAACAGTCTAACTTCTGCAAAGCTAATATTTGTTGAATATTTTGCTGTATTTTGTTTTATACTAACCATTCATATTTCATATTCACTTTTTCATGGTTGTTCCTATTAAAGTTTTAGTTGGCTATTTAGGGTATTGTGCGACTGCCTGACAAATATGGACCCCCCTTATGCACCTAAGTGTTAAATAATGTCCAACTTACTTTGAAATTGAGTCTGATGACCTTTTCTTTGCTTTCTTTGTTGTTGATTCTTTGGTATCTTTTACCCTGTTTGAAGTAGGGGTTTGATTGGCGTCGCCACGTGACCCAGACCGTCTCATTTTCTTCTTCTTTGCATTCAATGGATGGCTTGATCTTAATGGCGAGACAACATCAGTCCCTGTCGGCAGCACACTTTTGATTTCTGTCACGTAGTCATAGAATCCACAGTTAAGGGCGACATCCATTGCTGTTAAGCCAAGCTTGTTCCTATATATTCAAACAATCAGTACAACATTTGATTAAAATACTCTTTTTGTACCATGTTTTCTATCAAACTATTTTGATCTATATGATGCCCTTTCCTACAAATTAAAACTAGACCACCAGGAAAGGGACAATGAACCTTATCAAACAAATTTCTTAGTCTTTTCAGTTATCTAAAGGACACTTTACAGTGCTAGTGAAATGACTATGACATTTTACCACAGTGAAATGTGGAAAATGACAAGAATTATGTGTTCAGTGTCGTATCTAGAAAATGTCATACAATTTGAACCACTTTAACGAAATTGGAACCAGAAAAATAAATGGAAGGTCAAGGAATCTTAAATAAATGGAAGGACAACAAACCCTTATGGAGGTAAAATTTTAATAGCCTTTTCAGTACATTTTATGATACTCTATTGCAAAGCTGTAAAACACAGGAAATTACAAATTTGTGACGGGCCTCAGGGAAATAAGACGCATGTCAGCAATTTAAAAAAAAAATCTTTTATTACAACCTTATTGTAAGATATATGCAACATTTTAATTTAATTCAAAGGTTCCCCACCATTAATGCTCATCTGGTTTCAGAGATATGACAATTACTGGACTTTTAGAAACAATAAAAAACAAACAAATTCTACCTTTGTTGCCCTGTAACTCGAAATCTATATTTCCCACATCCGACGCATTCTATCACTGCATGCAGTGGCATTTGAACCCCACCCTTTTTATTCGAATCCCACCATTTTCATCCCTTACACTGAAAGTTCTCTGAACCCATGTTTTATAGAGACTTTGATAAGTTTTTCATACTGACTGAATTCTGAACTCATTTTATGGAATTTTTGGTTCATTTAAGTCTAGCTCAGCAATGTGAAAAAACATAAACGGGGACAACAATATTTATATCACTATGACGATATGCTCACTCTGATTCTCAGATCTTATCAACATAACAAGCAATCAACTTTTTTTTTATTTCAACACCATCCTTTTAATCAAGATACTTTTTAAACTGGAATTCTCAGAACCCCACCCTTTTGACAATTTTTGGATTTTTCGAGACCCAGCCTTGCTACTTTAGCATGTCGTGCATACAGTGTCCATTTGATTATGACACATTTAGAGAATGGATACAGGGTTAGTACACTTTTCCACTTACAAAATTCAAGGACTTTTCCAAGATGAATTCAAGGACTTTTCCCCTTATCGGCGGCGACCGACGGAATGTATTTAAACAAATGAAATAAATTTGTTTTTGCTCATTTTTGGATACAAAATAATTGCATGGTAAATTCTTTTGACATATTTATTTATAGAATTTCTGACATTCAAAAATTCCAGGACTTTCAAGGACTTTTTTGATAAAGTCAGTTTTTCAAGGACTTTCAAGGCCTGGAAATTGCAAAATAAAATTCAAGTACTTTTAAGGACTTTCAAGGATCCGCACTAACCCTGTGATATGAGTGTTTGGAATGAGAGAGCACTATGTAAATTATAAATATATGCAAGCTCATATATTCATGTAAATTATGTCGCATAAACTGAACCAAAATGACATATTGCACCTGAAAAAGAAAAAATGAAAGGACAATAAATCTGCTCAACTCAATCATACCGGTATTTATTTTTCTAGCATGGTAAAGTATTTTTAAGGAGCTTGGTTCAATTTTTCAAAATTATGTTTAATCCGCCATTTTTAATATGCAGATTTCTGAGAAAGTTTTTAAACGGAGAAGTGACATCATGAGCCTACAAATGGGTCTATACTAACCCTAACGCTACAAAATACCAAAATATACCATTCAACAAAGTTAAGGAAATCACCTAACAAGTAAGTTCAAATACCTCATAGACAACAGAGATAGTTTTTAAATGGACAAATCAAACCCTGCGAGAAAACAATATTCATCTCCGACCAGGAATCCTGTTTCTTACTGACCTGATTTTGACATTACAGCGAGCCTCTTGGACCATCCGCCGCACACTGGGTAGCATATTCCTGACTTCACAGAGTAAATGCAGAGCTGTGTCTCCTTGTAGATTCTGGGTGTTGAATGTCTTCAAACGCTGTCCAACTACAGAAAATAAGGATATAAGTTAAAATCTATATAACATAGATCAAAATACAGTATGGACTGAGGGCTATTAACAAAATCTCAGCTGATGTTGGTACATAAAAACCTTGCAGTATAGTTTCAATAACTCATACATCCATGTGTTGTGTTTACATATTGTTTCTCACAGTACTGGTTTCTCATATATTCACTCAGCAATTAGCCAATTGCTGTTGGAGAGTAAAGTTGGCTAAGTAACATCAAATCTCGGACTGGAAAATCACATATATGATATAATCAATAAGCTGGGTGAATACTTTGATCAACACCAAATAGACAGGCTTCTTCACATTGTGAACTGATACATGGCACAGCTGCAGGAGATCCAGCATTTTATGTGTGACTCCCGCATCAGTATCTTCGGCGGATGTAAATGGCATTTTGTTTGCTTGCGGATGAAGAAAAACCTCAGAATTCCTGCCTATTTAGTGTTGATCAAAGTATAGATCCCATCTGTATGATCAGCATTGGTGCAAGGTTTTACATATTACAGGGTGAATAATATGAAAACCAATTGGCCTACTTTTTTTAAATGCACAGCATACTTATTAAGCAATAGCACTAAGCTGCATATCAGTACCAAATTGGGATTTGTTTTGATGTCTTATACATGCTTTTAGTCTATCTGGGCTCCAAAAATGTTGAGCCTAGCGCTACCCTTGACAGTATGAACAAAACAAAACACCCTTACCATCAACCATCTTCATAGTAGCATCCAATATAGTCATAAGCCAGTCTGAGAACTGATCACATCTGATCTGTCCATGTTTCAATCTCTCTGCTAAGACTAGCAACGGTGTTTGTCCACTAGAGTTACAGATGTGAAGATTATCAGCCAATGTTGGCACCAGGAGATGTCCTCGTTTGTTCTTGGGCTTCAAGCATATCACACAACGGTGGAGCGGAGTGTCTCCTTGCTTTGTCTGCTTGTTGGTACTACAGCCTTCTTTTACAAGGTGGCTTACAAGATTGGCTTTACCTGTTCACCATTCAATTAGACGAAAAATAAACAGATCTTCAATATCAACTTGTGCTATAATAAATAAAATGGCTGTTAACTGTTGGTAAAGTTTAAAAGATTGTACTTAAAAATTTCCGACAAGTTTACTATGACTATTTAGGCCATTTCTCTGGTAGCTTTTCTGTTAATTTTATGTTGAACTTGTATGATAATTTGGATGATCATACAATATGAGGTACCTTTAAAACAGTATAGATAAATCATTAGTTACAGTCAAAAAAACAACACATCTTACATGTATCAATATATTGATACAATACCTATTAAGCATATTTAATTGACTTTACTTATAAAAAAGACGATTTTCCCCCCTACAGTTGCTTGGAGTTGAAGCATACTTTGCCACTGAAAAATTAGTAACGCACAGGAATGATTCCAAAAGCATGATAAACTAAAAGATTTAATAAAACTTTGTTACTAATGATTTGGCAAATAATACACCTTCCATATTTGTAAGGTACCGTATAGCAATAATTTCTAAATATTTTAAATGGCTATATACCAATTTATGGATAGCACTAACAGCCTTACAGAATCAATACAAAATGCAAAGACAATGGGGTTTAAATAATGTAAACACACAGGTAAATCTTGTATACGGACTGTATATCATCAAGATGTCACAAGAACAAGGCACAGGTTATATATAGAGAATTCATAAAGGTTATTCCCAAGGATGTCTATCATACAAATTGTTTGAGTCAGTACTAATTTTAACATCAGTCAGATCAAGTTTATACTGATCATGAATTGAATCTACCTAGCAGGGATAGCGCTACAATGGGTCTAGGGGTCCAATTAGCATTGGCCACATTTTGGGCAATCAGACCTCTAAAATTTAGATTTGTGTCTACCCAAAGGGTTGAAAATTAGACCCAAATTAACCATTTTGTTTAGAAATTCTATTATTTGGACTGTTTCTTGCATATAGGAACGTTGTGATTGGACCCTAAGATTTCAGATCTCAGCGCTACCCCTGCTACCTTGAATACTTTCAAATTGATCAATAAAGCAATTCAAGAGTCTTACTTAATGCTGCAGCCCAATGTAACATAGGAAATCGGAATTCTGGAATAGGATCCGGAATAGGGTCATCCAAGGTCCATCCGCGTGCCTTGTAAATCTCCAGGAACTGACTGAATTCGCCTTTCTCAGCCACACCCAACTTGCCAGGTTGACGCATGAGTTGTTGTAGGATGTCATGGTGCTGTACGATGCAGTTATCATCGCAAAACGGAGTGTGCGCCAGCTCAGTATGAGCAACATCACTACTGTCTGATGACATGCTTGCCCTGAAGAAAAGAAAGATAATAACATGAGCAATGCCTAAATGTTAATAGTTTCGAGTAAAAAATGTGGGTCTCAAATCCTTGATACATACCCAGGGTAAATTTTAAGGATTCTGAAGGGCACCCCATTTCAAGGCAATTTTGAAAGGGCATGTGCACTGTTTTAGAAGGCAATTACACATGTATGTTAAAAAATAGCATTAGGCATTGCTAAGTAATAGGGCATCAAGGCAACTGGTAGGGGCACCGACGGCAAATGCCTTTGGTGCCTTCGGTTAAAATTTACCTAACATATCTGATAGTAATACCAGGGATGCAAGTCACTTATAAGTAAAAATTTCCTGAAATGTCTTAAAAAATTTCTAATAATCTTTTATGGTCGTGCGTCTGGAACTGACACTAGGAAAAAGGTGGTGGCGTTGCACTTTTCCGGATGGCATCTTCATAAATTGACTATAACTTTTTAACTATATAAGCTATGCTTATAATTTTGGAGTCTTTTTAAAGCTAAAACATGCACCTTTGTGTGGTGTGAAAATCATTGTATAGAATTGTGGGTGGTAGAGTTATGTGCATTTGTTTCTGGAACACCAAGGGTGGTGGAGGTGGCGGAAACGGGCCATACAAAGTCTATGGGGCTTACTACCTCTCATTAGTCAAACTTTAATAATTTTACACCTGAGTGACATAAACTCATCATTTTGGTCTTATTTTAAAGGTAAACTATCTAGCTATTTATTTTTATTTGAAAATATTGGATATATGAAGAATTGTTAATATTTACATTAAAGTTATGATTAATCTACCTGGTCCTTGCATACATTTGCATTGCGCGGTGATTTTTTTACAGTTTTTAGTGCCTTTCAAGCTTGAAATCAATATAAAATTTGAACTAAACATCCCAACCCATTTAAAGAGTATACATTTTCTGAAAGGAAATTGCACAAGGAATCCAAATAAGGCATTTTAAAAAGTCTAGGAGGTAGGGTTTGTATGTCAGATCTGGAAATGTTAACTTTAAAATATTATTTTAATGCCCAAAATTTTCCACAAATTTGACTTGAATTTTCTTCAATGTAATAATTAAGACCTTCCTAGAGTATACATTTTCTGGAGGGGAATTATATGAGGATCTCAAATCAGATAAGAATTGGAAGGTAGCAGTAGAGGGTCTGGTGATATGCAATGATAGAAGAAAATTAAAATTTTAGAAAAAATCCAAATATTCTCAAAGCTGACATCTTAACCCTACCTCCTACACTTTTTTCAATGTCATATTTGGATTCCTTGTTCAATTTCCTTTAAGAAAATGTATACTTTTGATAGGGTGGGGTATTTAGTTAAAAAGTTATTGAAATTTCAAACTCCAAAGGTGCAAAATACTCCAAAAATCACTGCGCAACGCAAATTGGTGCCAGCTTACGACGCATGGCCTTATATAGGACAAAATTTCCTGAAAACAAGATATTTTCAGTACAATTTCCTGAATTCATGTATCCCTGTAATACACCTGTCATTTGTTATGACCCACCTATCACCCCCGGGGATGGTGCGTCATTGTTGGGTCACTCATTTACCATCCAAATAGTGACGCAGGGTACAGTCCAGTGTTCGAAATACAAAATTTTCACCACATGCACATGTGCATGTAACATCAAAAAGTTACCTGCACAAAATAATTTCTGCATGCACATAACATTGTCCAACGATGTCGGTGGATCGACCAACACATACATTATGTATTTTCCGCTAGTGCAGATTCTCCCAGAAATTCAGAAGCAACATCCGCGATGTCCTCTTTTTCACCTTGGGAAACTGCCGAACCTTTTTTCATAAACAAAACAGTGAATATTGCGTCTGGGATTTAGTCTTTCCCTTTGCCTTCGGCCCGGGGGCCTTGGTGGCATATTTTGGCTTGTGTTTGTTTTGTTTTGATCGACAAATTTATTTTTGTGAATGAAAATGTCAACAAGCTAATCTCATAACATTGTTTGTGAAAATATGAAAACCAGACGGTCATTAAATATATTGGTATATATCGAACGCAAGACAAAAATACTAGCAGAAGCACGTGGTAACGAGACATAGGCAATTACTCAATTGCGACACCCCTCTAGGGCAGTAATGAATGATGATGTCACATCCAGTAAAAAGGGAATTCCCAAGTAAACAAACACAGTGTCAGTGATACAGGCCTAGAAATTTGTTCCTGAGTGCTACTGCTAGTCTGAGCTTCCAGACCTATACTCCATTTCATTACATACATTGGGTCTGGGCTAACAGCCATTGAGAACTGCGAAAAGCCAACAAAATTTTGAAATATGAAGCAGATGCACCTCTTGTAGCAAGCAACATATGTCTGTGATCACTATCAAACTCACTCAGATCAAGAAGAATTCATAATCAAAAGCTTTCATGTACCAAAAATCGACAAAATTCCGACTGTGGACTGCCGAATTCAACACACTTGACAGCCTAAGATGGCGTCAAAAATGATGTAAACAATGGTACAAAATCTCTGATTTTTCAAGTCCAAATGTCCCACTAGTTGTTGCAATTAATGTTTTAGTTAGCGGAACTAATGCTCTTGCTCTTGTCAGCATACCTGCCAACATTGTGAAACCTAAAATCGGGACAAAAAGACGCGCGGCGGCGCGAGACGTTCGCCGGAGGTCGAGGGGCGGGGGCCCTAGCTGGGGTTCAAGGGGGCGCTTTGAAGCTGTAGAGATTTCAACAAATTAAAAGCCAAGGAAACATTATTTTCATACTTTCAACTGATGTATTAAAGGTTGAAAAAAAACCATAGCCATGTATTGTAATGAAAGTGAGCATGTGCATACTTCCTGGAGTTGGTAATTTATTATTGCAACTCAAGTAGATGAGGGCCATGGCAGCCTGGTTCAAGGGCCCCTTAAGGGCACTGATGGGACCCTGGTGGGGGTTGAGGGGTAAAGCCCCACCCACTAGTAAGAGGACTTCTGCACATCCAACACCACAGGAGAGACCATTTTAATAGGTAACAGAAAAATGTTGTACTCAGGGGTATAAGTGTGTCCAAAAATAAACAAAGTGTTTGATATTATGACCCCCTGTAAGGGCCCAAGTCCTGCTCATGGGGACCAGCTGGGGTGCACTCTACTCCTGGAGGTCCCTTTTTAAAAGTTGATGTGGTTGTAAAAGGAGCAAAAACACAATAACTTAAACTTTTGATTAAAATGAAAAACTTGTTCCGTTTATGAGATAAATGGCTTTTTGTATCCAATATTACTATACATTTGTATTGGAATGTACATTTTAAAATTGACCTACTGACCCTACGGTAGGTCACAGTTGGCCGATTTCATTATATATGATGGGTTATGAAATTATAATAATTTAATCAATTTTAGCATTCTTACTATTTTTTTGAGGGGGTATCATCCACCCCCTCCTCATTTACCTATATTATCCAACTCACACCATTATTTCTCTTGGTGCAAGCACATTGACTCCATCCCTTTACAGTGGCATTACAGTCGGCAGTTGGTGCACCCAAATTAATAGGGAACATGTCACCTGACCCGTTTTTGCTTCTAAGGTGTCATTGAAGATTTTTTAAAAAGTGTTGAGTGTGTTGAAGTCAATGTAAGAAGCTGGGAACCACCAATAAAATAGAAGAAGAATGGTGGCGACTTTTGTAAGATTTTGGCTCAAATTCGTGTTCCAAGAGCACAAATATTTATTGACTACATGTCCCCTTGCTACTTTCCTTGTGTTTATTAACAGCTTTTTTGAGATTCTGGTCCAAATATATGCCACAAGACCACAAACATTGGCGACTTTTCCTTGTATGTTTATTTTTTTCAATATCTCAAAATCGGGACGTCCCGATTTTTGGCCATTTTGAGAGTTGTAAATCGGGACGATCCCGACAAAATCGGGACAGTTGGCAGGTATGTGTCAGGCATCGATGTACGCAACTTGAAAGATAAAATAGAAAAATCGGGTCGGCCAAATTTTGGCCATTGCGCCGTTGCGGTAAAGGGGCGTTAGACCTAGTTCCATCGAATGTTACTCAGACTCATCCTTCCCTAGAGTTACAGGGATGGTAACTGCTTTGCTCTTCACAATGTTACTTCTGTTTATGTTTATATTTTTGACAGTTCTCAGGCAGTGAAATGTCAAACTCAAGTGATTTTATTTGATGTAATTGACCAATAAAGACAACTTTATCATATTTATGAAAAGATCCAATCACCTTGTGTTAAGCCATGCACGCTATATGACACTGATGAATGGAACCCATTACCTAAACACAACATTGATCCAAAGATCCAAGACCTTGCGATCAGCCATCCAGCCACTCTATTCAATTTTATATAATGGAACCTATCATGTGTGTATTTTTTTTATAATCACAGCCAGGCAGGGGAACCAGAAATAATACCAAACATAAATAGTATGTAATTACCTAACATGTAACAAATAGGCACCCCTTCCACTGACCCATTCTGCAGAGTTCATTTAGCCTCTGTTTCATCTTTCCATGACACACCCTAATGTTTGTAAACACCATGGCTTACCTTCTGGAATGCACACACAATTTGGAAATAATGGTCTTATTTTTTGGATTGGAGCTCTTAAAACATTATTTTATGATGGATTTGGAATATTTAAGGTGTTTATTATCGGATTTTGGGTGAGTGGCATTCATATTTTAAAAATTTATTTCAAAATAATGTTGGTTTTATAATTCCATAATGCTTGCTTGCTGCTTAAATAAGTAAATTTAAGTCCATTTCTGTAGCAGCTATACACAGTGATCAGACTACCCCTTGATGCAGAAAAATATCAGGCACACAGTGCATTTCCACATGGTTCTGGCCCAGGGGGGGCACTCACTATCTAAAGTGACAGGGGTGTGGATCCAGGAGATGAAAAGTAGGGGCCATTTGATACAAATTGAGCACAAAAAATAGGGGGTCATTCGGTACACATGATAAATAAAAATGGGGTCTGCCAGGTTTGAAGATTTCAGAATGGGGTTTATTGAGGTAATACCCTTGGACTCAAACATACTTTGTTTTTTTCAAGTTCAAATTATCATTTATAAAGTTACAAAAATTGTTAAGACAATTTTAATTTTGTTCAAATTTCCTTAAAAAGTCAAGCAAAATAAATTTGGCAGGAGTGAAAAAAGAAGGGGGTCATTGAGTACTGGTATTTGAAATTGAATACTTTTTACCAAGAAGCCAAAATAAAAAAGGGGTCATTATGTAGAAACCAGTGTATTTAAAAATTGGAGTTGTATTCAGAGGCACATCCTGCATATCCATAATGGAAGTGCCCCATCCCCCGGAGGTACTGGTAAATACAGATGGACATTGCTAATTTGCATTCCAATGCAATGGTCTGGTGAAGCATAAAATGTATACATCCTTGGAGCAACCTAACTTTGTAATCACTGTCACTGAGCATGAAAGGCCAAGGCCCAAGTGATTATGCATACATGTTCAAATTTAGTCAACTGTAAAACCTGCATAAGAATCACATTGCTTTTGTAATTGGTGGGTGTCTGCATCTATGCACAATTTATTGGATGGTAGGCTCCAGGGATAGGCTCTATGTAAATGAGTTCTGGAACACTCAAGGTTGTAAAGAAGGCCATGTGGCTTTTTACATCAAGAGCACGGTACAATATTATACACTGTCATTTTTATGACAGTTCTTGCTCTTGCCTCTGCAAAACATGGACTATAATTTTTCTTATCATCAAAAAAGGTAAGTTGATTTTAATTATTACTTCACTATTAGTTAGATATTCCCTTCATATACCTTGTTTGCACTACAGGGTATTTTTATTATCAAACATTGGCCCAGATGGTCAGAATATTTAGGCAAATTTTGAGCTATACCATACATATACAGTCAAAGATATACCCTTTAGTTCGTACCTAATATAGAATAATAGGTACGAACAAGTTTGTATATGGCTGCCTATGGAAGATGCTTTAATGCTTTCCTATACACATTCTCCTGAGCCAAGGGGGGGGGGGGTGCTTGGCACCGGTGAAATCTGTGTACGTTAGACCTAGTCCTAGGTACTGAGTGCGAGAAAATATTAGAATTTAGATTCTCGCAAAGGAGTGCCACGAGAATCTTACTAAATTTAAGATCTTGATTCTTCTAGGAACTTTTGCGAAAATCTTTTTTTGAGATGGAAAGAATTCGAAATATTTTCTCAAAAAATGATAAATTGGAAGTTAAAATTTAAAAAATTAAACATCACATACCGGACCCGCACGGTAATGTCTAATCAACGAGATATTAATAAGATGGTCTAATGATCTATGGCCTGGCGTCATAAGTTCGTGTCGCAAGCGTGACATGATAAAATTTTCATGAAAATGCACCTCCGCACATTTAAAAGCCTGTAACTTGAAAACG
>JXSR01S020840.1:6610-26795 GCA_000969725.1 Ophiothrix spiculata
CCTGGCTAGAAACACACAGAAACACAATGTCTTTATATGTGAAGGAGGGATGATGATGTTACACCCATGAATGGAATAGATCAGAGAAATCAAAGGCTCAGTGACTGCATCGGTAGTGTTGGCTTTATCTTTTGTATGGGAAGGAATGATGATGATGCTACAATCCATGGAAAAGTAGATACCTTGGAACCACAGCAATTATGACCATCCACTTTGATAAAAGATGTTATTTACAATTTTCCAGTTGCTATGTTTTGTTCTAGGAAGGGGAAGAGGCTCGTGTGTGTGTGGTTCAGTTTCGAATAGTGACCATTCTTATCTTTGTAATGCAAACCTAGCATTAACAAACATGCCATCAGTTAGATTCACAACCTGGCAACTCATTTTTGTATTCTTGATATTGAAAACACCCATCTGTATAAAGTTGACAAAACATTTGACCATCAACATATATACTTGAATTTTGTTCAAAAATAGTTAATCTATATACTTAAAATTCTCAAGAAGTGCCTTTGTCATGCCAGTAAAGCAATTTTCCTCTGGTTATGGGTCCCGCCCGGTGAGTATGATCAATCTGGCCAGGTGGCAAACTTCCTCTAGTTCATATGATTAGCTAATATACGTAGATATTGGTTTCTAATATCTGTTGTGGTTCCTTCTCTACATCTTCCATGCTACAAAATGGTGATGTTTTTCTTTCTAAATAAACTGTGTTGGCTAAGCTTGAAAAGTGTGAACAGTGATTCTTTTGCTAGCTAAAAGTCATTCTTACTGGTATGTTTAGCATCAGGTTTCAGGTGAATCTTTGATATAGACGCTGTTGATTGATCATCAAAATTGGTTATTGATTAAATCAATTGGATAAACTGAATTAGTTATTATTTTATTTTTCCAAAAATGGTCAGCTTTGCAGTATACTCCAAATAAATTATTCAAGTAAAATAATATGAAATCAAAGAGTTCCATGAATGCAAACTTTGACTGCAACAAACTTTAGCCCATGGTCCATCAAGTGGGTACGAGACATAAAGGTGCATTTGATTTTTTATAACATCCGAACAGGATTTTACATCAGTGCTTAGTATCATGAATATTATAGTAAGTTTGTTTGTTATTTTCTGGGGAAAAAGTTGTTTCTTAACATTTTTGGTCGGTCACTGAGGCCAACACAACTGTTTGTAAATCCAAGGTAATGATATACACAGCTAGCAACACAATCCACATAAAAAGAATGGAGAGGACAGAAGAGGAACATTTCCTATGGCATCTATTGCATCTGTCATAAGCTGACTACATATATAGTAGCTGGTTTCTGACATTGGTGACTACCAATTTTGAATAGACTGCTTGACAAGCAAGCAAATCAAATGCCAGACATACAGCTGACAAATTAACTCTTGATAACCCTGTGGCAATTAAATTTGAGCATCACTTAACTACCCATAGCTATAATCAAGGAAAAATGATGACACATTCGGCTCTACTCTTCACAAACTATTGATCTGAACGCACATATCATCATTAGATCCAATACAGGGATAAAGATTGGCATACCTTGTTGTTAGCTGTTACAAATCAAACTGAAAGGTATTCCAACTATTTTGTTCACTGATTGTAGCATCTATTGCAAGCTATTATCGTTATTATTATTATTTATTATTTTTATTTATTTTTTATTATTGTTAACTTGATTTATGTATGGCACCATTAATGTACCATGAAATCAAAAGAAAATGGCCAATGGAGATGAAATCAAACAAGAAATCAAGTTTTATTCTAATGTTGTAGCAAATTACCAAATTAAAAAAAAAGTAAAGCGATTAAAACAAAAATGGTCAATGTAAATGATGAAAGATGATTGCTTTACCTCGTCTTAGGGACATGAATTTGAAGGAGTCTCTACCCCCTGAAAAGAAAACACAGACACATACTGACAAATGCAAACCATAAAGGACAACACATGACACAATGTTGTAAGAGGATGGTGAGGGGTCTAATTATAATAAAAACACCCAAATACCATAGCATGTGTTTTGGGTATTAAAATTAAGTAGCAAAATATTTATTCTCACATTCATTTTAATTCAAAATAAATAATTACTTTATACCAAAGATTATACCAATATTATGTACAGCAAATAAAACCAAAGAAAGTGGACATGGGGTATGAGGACAATTGCAGGTGCAAAAATAAGAGTGTGCATGAGAACAGCCCTGTGAACTAGTTAACCAGTGACCTACCCTGCAGAGTGGTCTATAATAGGAGAGTTACAGCAAGTATGAAGGCTAGATACGCCATAGTGGGCAGTAGGGTTTGACCCCCACCCTTTTTATTTTACCCCACCCTTTTTATAAAGGCACCCTTAATACTTAAAATTCCAAACCCCCACCATTTTAGCAATTTACATGTTTCTTACATCCATTTTTGGTGTCATATGGTAAATTATGTTATACACAGACACCCAAAAGCATTTAATCACAGGTCTCACTTATTCTTAACCTGAAAGTACTCCTATTTATCTTACACCCAGTTTGGGTGTCATGGTAACACCCAAAAGCAATCCTGAAATATCACCTCACTTACATTTTCAATCAAAGGATATTCCATTTTTTCCATTTTGTTTTAGTTGCACAAATTGGAAGTTTGAAGAACCCCCACCCTTTTTAGTTTGCTTCCACCCTTTATATCAATCCACCCTTTTTAGTGGAAAAATGTGAACCCCCACCCTTTAACAATTTTTCAAGATTTCAAACCCCCACCCATTAAAATGCGTGGACTGCCCACTATGTACGCTTGCAACAATCCTTAAGCTGAGTTGCTTAAGGGGCATGTAGCTACTAACACACAGCACAGGGCTAACTATATCTGCAATTCTCTGTTAGACAGACCAAGGAATCCTGTAACACTCCTGTAGAACTGAAATGCACCTCTGAAGGGTAAGTAACTTTTCTAGTTGCTATTTTACAACTCACTCATTTTACAACTCTCCCAAAATTTGATCTGAAAGTCTGTATCAAATGTTTCATTGAGAAACTCTAGTACCGTATTCGTTCTAATTAGCGCCCAGGGCGCTTAACAAAGTCATTTTGGGTGGGCGCTTATTTTTTCGACATGTGTTTTGTACGGATCACTCACGATATTCATTAATTCATTTACTTGAAGGCCGTACTTGCACATGTTAAGCTTAAGAATGTTACCTGTTCACAGTTGAGACCATAATATAATATCTTGAATAATAATCCAAGCTTTTTCACTGCTTGATCTAATAACTAAGCCAATCATTGCTTTTTTGTGACTTCAATTTCATGTATATTTGATGAAGAATACTTAATTCTCTAATTTTGGAATTCAAAAACTCAAGGATGGGCACTTATTGGAGCACGGGCGCCTATTAGAACGAATACGGTATATGTTTATAGACAGATTTTCAAACACATGGTTTCACTATTGTTATGTCCAAATAGGGATTTTATTACCTGCCCAGATTTGTGTACAAATGCAATGTGTTATTACAATAGAAGCAGAGAATTGTAGCTATATACATTTGTTCACAAAACAATACACATATAATTTCATTCACACAGCAATATTGATTTTCACATACTGTGCCTGGCAACTGCCACTAGCCATGCAGCTAAAAAACATACCTGGTTTCATGGTTGATGTACCAGCATTGCTACCACCTTTGCCCCCACTACTCCTTAGGAAACTCCTGTGCATTAGCGTACTGCTGGAACTCGTTAATCTACGAGGACTTATTGTGGGTGTATCTGGCCCATCCATTGCAATTCCCATCTGAGGCGGTAGAATGGCGTTGAGACTAACAAGTGAGTCACTTTTATGGTAACTACCATATGGAGTGTTAAAAACTATTGCTGAAAAGAACTTGTCCTGCTCTATGCTTTTACTGCCCGTGCTTGTGTCAGTACCTGCATCACATTAGACAGACACACACAATATTCAATAGCCACACATCTACATTTTATATTATTGCATATCTTTTGAAGAACATACATTGAAAAAACAATAAATTAGTCAATATGATTCCCCAACTAATGTATAAACAAAGGATGCATTCATGCTATAAAGTGCAATTTTTCACTAAATTTTACATAAACACAAAATCATAAACACTATATACCAAATTTGCTGATGTATATTGTTCTAGCAGCTTCTTAAGCCCTAGCATTTAAAGAAGTTGAGTAATTATTGTACAGGTCTTGTGATGCCTCCCCAACAATATGGTCAGCATTTGTTACCCCTCCAGCAATTAATGACATATAAACATTGATCACAACAACAAGGTACACAGCTTATTGGCCAGCCAGCCAGCGGGCATCTTTGTTGGATTTTATCTGTTATTACTCAGGCCCTCCATTTATCCAGCCTTGCATGTCCTTTTTATTCAATCAGCAGGTACATCAGTTCTCTTAAACAATCCATTTCATATTGGTGCCACCAGCTAGCAGTCAACATGCTTCATTTAGTCCCATGCTTTTTGTTAATAATTTTACTGATGTTGCCTTCCCAATTAATTACATGAATTCTTAGTAATTTTGATAAATATAATCAGAAACACAATACAGTTAACTGTGGTTCAACTAGTACCTTCTACAACCATTAGATGGTCCTAAATCAACTACACTGCAAGTTATTCATGACTCCATAGGCCTATTGCCTTGCTGATCCATGGCAAATGTTGCAACTCACAAGATATTTTATCTGATAGACCACACAAGTTCTCTTGTAAGATGGAAAGTATTGTGACTAGATCAAGGAATTTTGATAGGGGAACCAGTTTTCTCCGCCATCTTGTGTCGCTAATGGAGCAGAGTTATTGTACCTCCGGATATATTCGGAGTTTGGCCCAATATCCAGGTTGATCGCATAAACCTTCACTTGACATATATGCAGCGTGTGCATTTTGTTTCACACGCAAATCGTATCTGCATTTGAAGTAGCGTGTATTGTGACTTGCTCTGATCAAAGTACGCCAATTTTCCCGCTAATCCATTGCGAAGACTCTCTAAGTGAGGCACGCGGGGCCGTAAAATGCCGGAGGTACAATAACTCAACCTCCATGAGCAACAATCCAAGATGGCTGCCGTCCCATAGGATTTACACGGCGGTGAAATCAAAATGGCGGAGAGTATTGGTTCCCCTTTATAAATTCCTTGGACTAGATGCAACCTAATTAGAAATCTTCTGTTAACTTATCACAATATAAATCTCATGTAAAATTTGGCATGTGAGGATTTCCCTAATGCTACAATCTACTCACTTTCCCTGGGGTTTTGTGATGTGGATGATTTGATCATGCCCATCACACCTTTACCATGGAAACCACTTGAGCGTAGTAAGAGTGCCTTTGTTCTGGGATGCCTCCATATGATGGCTGGAAAGCGCAGTTGTCGATGGCACTTGGCTAGTCTTCGTATACTGTCGTCTGATAAAGCTGACGGTACTACTATCAGGGGAGGGTAACTGAAATAGGATGGAAAAAAGTCTTGATGAGCAATTACGTACTGTTTGCAAGGACGGCCTGTATGAATGAGCCAACAACTTATTTGAACAATGTGGCACATATATGCCTCAGCCCGCATCCTTTCCAGCATTGAAAAATGCCAGAACACATTTAAACCCTTGGTCAAGATGAACATGAAAGTAAATGCCTTACCAAAGGGCACTGCATTTAATCTTTAAGATGATCCAAACTTTACCTCTCAGGGTTATGAGCCTAGGAAACAGTTCTAAGTTATGATGTCATATGTCTAACACAACCAATATACCACAAAAAAACCTCAAAACTCTTACAGTCATGAATGATACAAGAAGATATCTTCTTGATAATTCAAAGTGTTTCATTTGGATTTTGAAGTACTGACCTCTGGCCCCACAATGCATGCAGAGTTTCAGGGTTGTTGGCAAGTATGCAACCATCGTTGACAAAGAAAACACAAGCTCCGAACCTTCAGCACTGTAAGTGGATGCTTTATGTACAACTTCTTATGACCTACCTCTATGCATATGTTACCTACCTTCTTGCTAATTCAAAGTGTATATTGACTTCTGATATCCTAAATGCTTCTCCTTGTTTAGGTCTAGTGGGTAACTGGGATCCAGGCGTACCAAAGCCAAGTCTCTCGTAGTCTTGAACATACATCTTATCTCTCAGTTTATCTGCTGTTAAGACATCTACTGGTTTGAGTGTGTTGGAAACATCTACCTCGTCAATGACTGCAATGTAGAATCAATTGATATCAAGTTAATGTCCATGTAACCCAAGTCAAAATTACCCCTTTCAAAACTGGAGTACTAAACCAAGAGTTAAAGGTAGCATTTTGAATCCTTCACACTGATCAGATCAGTAAGACTTTTTTTACATATATGACCTGCCATATCAATAGGAACCAAAAAGTTGACATAGTATAATTATGTGATACAAACCATTGAAGCTGGGCATAGTCAAAAATTGCGTCCAAGATCGAAATTCTAATTTCATCAGAACTGTTACCATTGAAACGTTTTCTATCATATTAATCAGGTTACATCATCGAAAACATAAAATATGTGTTAAAAACAAAGAAAAAAATCCTCTCTCCATCCACTCAGTACAAAAACGTTAAACTCAATTTTCTCAGAACTATAGTTTTCCAAATCAGCCCAATGCTTTTTACCAATTTTGATGTAACTTTGGAACCAAACATCCAATAACCAAAGCAAGGTGTCATTTTAAAGTTTAAAATCTCAGCTTTCAGATGAGACCAAAAATATCAGTTAAGATTTTGTGACCCTTAAGGTACCTTTCAATATGGCAGGTCACATTATATGCATGGTTAAAAGTGGGACTTGGATTTCACTAGGCCTGGGGCAAATTTTTACAAGCCCCGTTCAATATGTTTTGCGTCATGTAACTGGAGTGTTACGCGCACAACTTTAAGCATTCTTGGTAAAACACGCATCACAGTGCGAAATCTAGTTACCTTGTATATACAACGTGACGTAGTCAGAATCAAAAAGAACAGATATCAGAAAAATCTAGTTTTTAAGTGTTGAAATTTCTCTTTTAACCAACCAGAAGCAAAATCTACATATTTGGTGCAACAAAAATTGACTTGTTTTTGTTTGAGGAAAGGTAATATCTTTCCCTCAGTGATCTCAAAACCATGAATATGCCCTCGTGATTCGCTTCGGGCATCATAGTTTGAAATCACCTCGTGAAATAATTGAAACTATGCCCCTCATAGCATTAATATTTGTATAAATGGACCAATTAGCTGTTAGACCAGCTTCAATGAGCACCATCCACATCAGGAGGTGTTGTCTAGTCAATCCTCTTATTGTCATCTTCACATATCAAAGGTAGATTCCAAAGAGCCAATATACCAATGGCAGAAACACCTTTAGTTCATTTTTTAAAAAACCCCTTAAGACATGTTTTTCAACCAGACATAATCTAGAATAAAAACACTTATATTTGCTTCTTGAATCATAAAAATTACCAATACAATCTTAAATTATCATTATTTTAGAAAAATGTGTGTTTGTCACTTCTTTCAGAACTTAGCATATGATAGACACAGAATAAATTGCATTTCTTGCATCCAAAGCTGTGTTCTTTAAAGGGGATTAGGCAAAATTTTAACATTTTATTTGTGGACGATTTACACTTCATATGTTAGAAAATAACGGTCAATTACCAGATATCAGGAAAATTTTGATTAAAACCTCCAGAAAAGTCACACATTTGAGTGTGTCACACATGTTATGTGTTTGATGCTTATACAGGATTTCCCAGAAAGAAGTAACTCCTAGCTTTGGAGGATCAAAACTTTAAATGTTTGCTTTTGATGATATGCTCGATTGCGTTACAAGTGGTGTAAAAGGTTTCTGTCCAAGTTTCAGTATTGATTGTCAGACAGATATTTCCTTCAAAAATCAATTTTGAAACTTGGGACAGAGGCATTTTACACTATTTGTAATACAATCGAGCATATCATCAAAACCATTGGACCATATCACTTGAATATTTTTTACACAAAATAGTCTATGACCTGTACATAATATTCCGAGTTAAATATTTTGATTTCATTGTAAACTTTTGAAGTTATGACCCTCCAAAGCTAGGAGTAAATTCTTTCTGGGACACCCTGTAAACAAATGCTGTGAGGACAAGGGCCAATAAAGTGCTTAAATTGATTAGCGGTTAGCAGCATCTTATTTTGGATAGGACGTCAGAGCCCAGCGAATGAAACAAGGTGCAATATAACTGAACATAAATGTGATAACAATGTATTAGTCATAAACAGAAATGAATTAATTATTAGGTTAGAGGCTGATTGCATGTTAGCACAGTGTGACCTGCTGCTGCAAATGTATACATGAGGTGCATGTGGAATTAAGAGGTGAATTACAATAAAAATTGATTAACAACTCATTATTATTAGTTGTTCTAAAAATCTAGCATGTAGCTAGAAATGACAGTGATGCGATAGAAATGGGGTAATCTACACATGCTGTAAATGCATGCGCATCTCCGAGAGCTGGATCTCCATATACCACTTACAGGTAGGGGTGTACGCTCGTATAGGCACAGTCTACTGCAAAGCGGCTTACGAAGATGCACATTCATCTGGATTTGCACTTCCGTGTAGATTACCCCTATGTGTATCATCAGATAACTGTACGCTGTCAGTTAACTGAAGATCACATCCAGTAGGGTACACAGAGATTGCCTTATTGTACTTCTATATCTACGATTATAATACTCAAAACAATACAGGTTGGTGACTAAGAAGTTATCAACCAACATTAATGAATGCTAGGTAACATCGGCTGCGCCATCAACTTTTCTCTGTACATGTTTGTGACCTGGCACAGGCTTATCTTCCCAATCATCAAATTCAACATCCCACAAAGATGATTCAACTTACTACTTTGAAACAGGACTAGCAAAGGGAACACAAATATGTCAACTAACTACTTGGTAAATAGGTACCACCTCAAATTTAGAAATGTAATGTCTCTGAACAAACACCCATGCTAGGGTAAATTCAACAACAATATCATCAAAATAAAATTATAATGCAAAATGATAAAAGTACAATTTACAAATACTTAAGCACGCCACCAGAAGAGGTGAATGGAATAGGTAAAAAAATCAGTCAATTGGAAATGGTGATTGAGTACATGACATCCAAATGGAAGGCACAAGTTCAATAGTCAATGATTTGCTTTCAGTCATGCCTGTACACGGACAGATGGAAAGAGAGGATGAACAAAAACTTCCTGCTCACCATTTATACAGTACTAATCTTGTTTTTAGTTTTGGCTTCAACATATTCAATAATTTAACCCCAGTCCAAATTCTGCTTGAAATAGCCGCTGTCACAGATTCAAGAGAATCACAATCTACATCTTCTCTTTAGATATTTAGTATGTCATACTTTCATAAATTCCTTTTGGATGAAACAATCCAGAGAAATAATACTAGTAATTGGACTTTGAAGGAGTATAATAAGTGAGTGTGATAACATCAAAAACTGATTGATTAACCAGTGAGGCTTTTAGTATTGTTGGCTTCTATAAAATACAATGTGGATGCAAGTTACACGTTTTTTCAATTGAAATATTAATGCTCTTTTCATTTCACTTGCGACTTTGGCACTCATATCATGAGCGAAAGTCTACTTATGGTCTACTTCATTTTGAAATTGCACCTCCCACTAGATTTTTACAAACAACCACTAATGTAGATTATATGATAACAGAAATCAATTGGAAGGGTTGGCATCTGAGTGACACATATTTCACTACCAAAGCCATAAATTAAAAGTAACAAATAAAATAATCAACAGGGTGGAGAGATAAAAAAAGTTGTCAAACTGAAACATCAAAAAAGTTCCACCATCTGCAAGAAATAATAATTGCTGAAAATGAAAACAGATAAGGAAAAGCCTACAACCAGGGATTACATATTAGGAAGACTAAATTGGTGATATTTACAGACAAATTAATTCAATGTAACACACTGCTATCTCATTCAACAGGACATTGCAAGGGTCATCTTGGAATAGCATTAAAATAACCTCTGTTCTGTTTTCCTAGTAACACAACATTCTGACGAGCAAATAAGGGCATACAAATTTGTAAAAATTTATTTATTTTTTCTATTTACAGTTACCAATTTCCGAATAAGATTTAAAAATTTGCATACTTTAAATTACTTGTGATGGGTTACCCCACATAGCTGGTTCACTGGTTGGCTTGCCGAAACACCACGTTCTCACAGTTGCTGTTCTCACTATTTGCTCAATTGCTTGGAGTATTTGAGCTGACAGCTGGGATCAAAAATGACATATCAATTGATCAACTTGTTTTTTCAAGATTACATACAAATTTGATGTGACAGAGCAACACGATATGCTGAATCCAGCCGTGCAGAGCAGAGTGGGGACACAATGACATTGGCTTGCTTCAAGTGCAATGTATATTCAATTGGTGATATTATATTTGGCAATCTACTACCATCAGTTTGCTGTGTCATGTGAATTAAATGTAACAGGGTAGACTCAACATCAGGGGTGTGAGAGCCAGGTGATACAAAAAAGCTGAAAATAGTGACAAAATGCTCAAAACAGGCTGAAAATGAAAGAAAAAGCTGAAATTATGACTCTTTTAAAGACATAAAATAAGCTGAAATCAGCTAAAAAGCTGAACTCTCACACCCCTGCAACATAGTATATGTTTGAATTTTGTGTAAAATTGAGAGAGCAAAGAGTTATTGATTAACATCACAGCTTTGTTCACAAAGATGACAGATTAGGAAGATTTGGCCTACAAAAATATGAATCCAGAAACTTCTAAAAACTCATGTCCAATTAATAAGATTTGACTGAGAGTGATGTCACTTTAAGTTGGATTTAGAAAACAGCGCACTCTAATGACCTGCTGACTGAATAACAGAAATTAAGACGACAAATTGAACACAGCAAACTGACCTAACTACTACTTGTGTGACTTAATCAAACACATATTGAGGGGAGGGAAGGATTCAAGGGCAAGTCACCTGTTTCAAGGGGAATCATCTGTATTCGTTTATCTGAAAAGCAAAAATGTTGAGAGAAAATGTGGGTGCAAACTGTTTAGTTGGTGTACATGTTGGCATGGCTTGCATACCCCATTCAAACTCTACAAACAGCCGTCATCCATTGGGACTATTCAACACACAGTGATCTAAATTTACATCTGGCATTCCAGGAACCTCACCATGAATGCACAGAAATACAAAGAGAACGGCATCTTATGGTTACTTTAGATGTAGTTCATACAAAATATCTTACTTATTGCAACTTAAGTAATCAATTCACTAAAATATTTTGAATGATGATTTTTAAAAATATTTAACATGATTTTAGAGAGACAACTTTTGGGTATTTGAATGGGGTATTTTGCATCTACACACAATTAATGCTGAAAATTAGGCAAGACATATTAAAACGCAAAATAGTGCCAAAGAATACATGGTGTAAAATTTAGGTTCAGATCTATAATTTGGTAAAGCAAAAAGCTATAATGAATGGATGTATAGAAAAAGAGCAAAAAGACTGACATTTAAAAAAGAGGAAATTGGAAAAATGTGACAACTGATATCCTGCTACTGACAAAAGGTAACTTCTGCTAACTTAAAACACAAAACGAAAGGAAATGTTTGTGACTCTAGGGGGTTTTGGGTTCTCATCTATTTGTGCAGCTGGCCCTGGTTTCTGCAGGTATCAGATTTTTTGCCATCATGTTGCCTAACTATTATACACTCTGCACTGTTATTTACAAAATTATTTCTATCTTCCATCAGTGTGTAGCCTAATTGAAAATGTATAAATGTCAAATTAATACCAAAGCTTATTTAAAGGGGTAATTCATGATCCCCTTTTCACCCTCAAGGTCACCTCTATCAAAATTGATTTTTTTAGCTTATAAGAATCTTCAAATGGTATATGTTACAGTCCCAAAACCATTCTTTCAAATGTGCTTTCATTTATGAGAAAAGTGAGAAAATGTGTCATTTTCTAATTATTGTAGGGGCCCCAAGCAGTAATTACAACACAGTAACCTATGGGGACTTTAAAATGCTGAACAGCTTGGTAACTTGGAAATGAACGACCTGCATCAAGTTCAATTTTCAGTATATATTTATGTCGTACTCTTCTTTTTATTTCAACTAGAAAAGAGGCGAGGTTTTGTCACATCAAAATCATGAATTGCATCTTTAATTGTGTATAGTCTAAAATACTATCAATGTCAAATGATTCAATTGATAGCACGCTAGCTGAGCCACTCATAAAATGAAACAATTTACCTTCAAAGTGGTTTTAAAGGATGCTACTCATTTGCTCAAGGTTACCAAGGTGGTGTCCCAGGGGCCAGTCAATCATAACGGTGTTCACATGTTTGACCAAAAAATTGTGCTAAAAGGGGTGTTTTTTCATTGTTGGACGCATCAAGCTATAAGGCTATCGAAAATGCTGATTTTCAAGGAAAAGGGTTGCTTAAAATAACAGCTGAACATGTTAAGGGTAACCTGTTTTGTTCCCTGTGAGAATGAGCATACAAGTTATCTAGTTTACGCAGCACTTGCTTGACCATTAATGCTTATAATTGCGTGAGTAAAGCTCGGGTTCAACATGTATACAAATCAGGTGTGGGAGAAGCACCCGAGTCTCAGAAAAAACAGCTACGGAAGTCACTTGGGATAGAATACCATATATACAGCGCTGGATTTGGAAAAAACCCAACATGGAACATGGGAGAGGCAAATACTGCTGCACTGATAGGCTTCCATTTGACAAAGAACCTGAAACCATGCATAAAGAAAGACCTACTGGTAGATGATCAATCTATATGATATAACTTTGACCTCTCCTTGTATATGGGTTGTTGACCGGCAAATATCACATTCTGTTCACAGCTTATAACCACTGAATATAACAAATCAAGGACTGAATATGTCAAGATCTGGGGCCGATTTCACTAACATTAAGCGATGGATGATAACCCGTTTTTATTGCCAACTCCAAAAATGATTGTTAAATAGGGGGTATTTTTAACAATTTAGCGATCATTTTTGGAGTTTAGTGATTATAACTGGGTTAGCGATCATCGCTTAATGTTAGTGAAATTGGTCCCTGAGCTATGAATTTATGGTCCTTGAGAACAAACAGGATTATCTGACATTTGCTAAATAGGTTACAATTAGTTTATCATTGTAACACTAATTGTTAATAAAGTACAAAATTGGGTTATTGAATTGATGAACTGAATATTTCTGCCAAATTTGTATGATAACAGTGGAACATTGGTGTTATTTAACAAATGGATATTAGTGACTTACTAGTGACCTTCTGAGTACTCAAACCTGGTTAATATGTGACATGAAACATCCAAAGCCTGGTTAGGAAAGGTATGGAATGTGTTGCACAGCACTACAACACTGGTGTTAAACTACTAAACCTAATTACAAAGACAATAAAACTGATGATGTATTAACCTGAGGCATCAGACATGGTGCGCCCTTTCTGTGACCTCAACGCAGAGCATGCTAATTCTATGTCTGTGTGCAAAAGGAACAAAACCACAGTTAGACCGGACTACACCGGGTTAAGCACTGAAATAAACCAAGGATTAAACATGGTTAAGACATGAAGCATCATTGGTACTAGTCTACAACTCTTACTCATATCTGTGGCATGTGCAATGTTCAAAGTGAACCCATTTGTGCTTGTTCAATTGAAGCAAGTTCCCAGACTATGGCTTGACAAGTCGTCATGTGAGTGCAAGAAAGTCGTATCTGCAATGGCTGCCCTTAGTTATTTTTATTTTATACTTTGTCACAAGAATGTGAAAAATCCCTCAAAAATTTACGGTCTTATGTCAGTGGTTCTTGAAATGGTTCTTCAGGTGACGGTACCATTTCAAGAACCACTGACCCAAGATTGAAGATTAGACAGTGTGCAAACCAAATTTATGAGAAATGGTAGCTATTGCAGATGTGCCTTTCTTGTACTCACATGACGAACTTCTCTTGAGAGTTCATTACACATGCCACTGAATTCAAACTACACCTCTTAACATTTCCTGTTGTGCAAGTTATCCTGCCACACTCCAATACATTGTACAAACACATACTGTGCAACCTTCAAGGTTAGCAGTTATTTTTTCAGCTTTAATTCAATGCATGCAGATATCCAATGTCTTGCCTAATGCGGCTTGTCATAAACTTTATCAGGATTTAATTTCACTTCAAAAACACAACGCTTCTTTGTACTGCATGCATCTATTGGTTTCGCTTTGGGGTAGACATCAACATTGCCAGAATAAATGCTGAATCTTAAGGGGTTTTCTCAGAGATGCAGTTAGTATCGTTATGAGCACAAATAAATCTACAAAATACTAAATTTGTAAGAAAATCAATGGACATTTTGCATCTCTGAGAAAACCCCTTAAGACAAAACTTTGAACCTACAACTGATTTTTTTTTGATAAAAGCCTTCTGTTCCACTAGAAATGTGTTGCAGGAAGGCAGCAGATATATTGATATAGCATGTGCAGCATTTCATAATTCTATACAAGTAGAGTTGTCTTTGTCTTGTAGGCATAATTTGCAGCATTATTCAGTAGATATAATTAAGGCAGGATAATGGTTTCAATTAGGACTAGCTTTATGGTTTAGAACAGCTTGGCGTTAGTGTTTATAGATGTTACTACCCATTATGGTTGTATAAAAAACCTTTTGCTGAAAGTCTTCTTTAGTTTTCTGAAGAGGTTTTCTTTGGCAGTGAAGGCTAAACAAGTTATTCCTTCATGACACTAATCATGAGACAGAGAATGTGGTATAAGACCTTGTCATGGTCCCATAATATGGTGCATGCACTATCCAATGTGTTGTACAGATTTGATGGAGCATTCCACGTCATATGACATGTGCACCATAACAAGCATGTACAATGCTACAGTGAATATTTGTTTTATATGCACATTTTGTTTTGAGCAGGTAATAGTAAAACCTATTGACTGGCTCAAATGGCATCAATGGGAATATAAAACAAGCTATTCCACTAACACAATATGTGAGCATGGATGGGTAACAGCACACAAACACCTGCAACATACACTGCAAGCAAAATGCATACATAATAACGTACCAAGCTATGTACAGAAGCAAACAGGCAGGCAGCCAGGTTAGCAAGACTTTTGACTACAAATTTGCCTTATCAAATAGTCAAGTGAGCAAGCCAACTCACGGTCTCATTCATTTCTTTTCCCTTCCATTCTATTACCCCTATTCTGTTTCTCAATTCTCTTTTCAAATTTTGTTGCTTTTTCACATTTAAATTCCCAAAAACTAAGGGAAATTCAAGGTCTCACTAGCGCACGGCAAGTTTTTCAATGATTTTCAAAACTAGTTTTCTTCTCTTTTCTTTTATTTTTTCCGTCTACTTCCCTTCGTTTTCTATCTTATTTGTGTCAAGACCCTCGAATGGGCCTTTTCCCTCGAATGACTCACCAAACTGGGGGGGGGGCACATGCCCCCCCCCCTTCTTTGGGCACGCAGTGCTCCTACTGTTCAATTTTCAATAAAATAGCCTCATAGAGATGTAACTGATTAACTAGATAAGATACAGATAAAATAATAAAATACAGTGTTTTACAGAAAAAACACTGTACATTTTTATAGAAATGAGAGTAACTTCCTGGTCTTGCACAAATGGGTTAGTGCAATGTTAGACACTCATGAGGTAAGCCTGTTTACATCCCTGTCTTATGAAAACATTTACAACCACAGCAAAAAACACAGCTATTTTCCTGATATGGCTCTGATATTGTTCTCTGACCTATGCTATTCAAGAGTTCTTTGTCATACCACAAGCAATAATGTGATTAAGGTTAGAAGACAGGAATGGAACACCTCAAGACAGACTTTGCAGACCAGCCAATTCTAGCAAGAGACACATTGCAGCTATGGTGTATTTACAGATCTCTGACCTACGGTTGAGCCCATTCTAGTGCTCAAACACCAGTTGTATTTCAAAGTCTTCCCTAAAGCATGAGATATTGCGGGTAAAACATGCAACAGCTGTGGCTTTTGAACAATTGTGCCAAGAATAATGTATGTTTCAAACAAATCAAAATTGCTGTCATTTTTGAATACCAAAAATACAGTAAAACATCATTGAAAATTACAAAAAGAATCCGTAATGCTGTGATTGTTGTAATGGTACAAGCATGCAAGACATTTATCATGTCATAAGCAATACATGGCAAAGGGAGTGGCTCTCCCCAATGTCCAATGGTCACAATCAAATTTCTATTATTTATTGGTCCATGCAATCACAGACTTCGTCAACATTTTGGTATTGTCTTTTGAAAAAATGGATAGCATTCACCTCTTTGCTTAATGTGTGATACACTGTGCAAAACATCATCTAAAAAGTAGTGTAAGTAGTCTGACATCATCGGAACTCAGATTGAGGCCAAGTATGATATATACCCTACTTGCCCTCGTTCTGAATTCCGTTCCCTGTCCGATTCTGTGTATTTACCCCATCAACGGCAGAAGTATGTCAATTATAAATATGGTCTATAGTAACTTTGGACCCACGAAAATTGAGCTCTGCAGGGTCCATCGCTCTACCTTTATAAAGTACACCACCTGTAAATGAGTGTCGGCAGTGTATCAACAGATATGCAGCATATCAATGCACTGTGACTGCACTATTACAGTGACATATCATCAATAATTGATGTTTGCATGCATGATTGCTCAGCATGTTGAAATGCTACAATGCACTGTGACTGCACTATTACAGTGACATCAATAATTGATGTTTGCATGCATGATTTCTCAGCATGTTGAAATACTACAATGCACTGTGACTGCACTATTACAGTGACATCAATAATTGATGTTTGCATGCATGATTGCTCAGCATGTTGAAATGCTACAATGCACTGTGACTGCACTATTACAGTGACATCAATAATTGATGTTTGCATGCATGATTGCTCAGCATGTTGAAATGCTACAATGCACTGTGACTGCACTATTACAGTGACATCAATATTTAATGTTTGCATGCATGATTGCTCAGCATGTTGAAATGCTACAATGTGACTGCACTATTACAGTGACATATCATCAATAATTAATGTTTGCATGCATGATTGCTCACCATGTTAAAATGCTACAATGTGACTTACTTGATAAATCCTCGTCGTCATAAACCAACATACTATTAGGTCTGCTATTGGTAGCTTCTGTGGCCACACTCTCCAGACTACCAGACATCAGATTACGAGGTAACGTCGATGATGGGCCTGGTGGTCTGTGCATCGTCAGAGGCTCGTGAGGAAACAGGTATTTCTCTTTCCTCATTGTTTTAGCAGACATTGGTCTTCCGCTCCGGGATAGGGTGGTCTTCTTGTTTGAAGATCGCAGGAATGATTTGGTTGCAATTTTCCTGAAGATTACAAAATTAAACCATCAATAATGTTCAATTAAAATTTAACATGCAAAGTGACATGGTGTAAAAATCGTGAAGTACGCAACACCGTTTCAAATAAGTAATCCACAGTACCTCAACATAACTTGGCCTGAAAAGCGTTATGTACTCGCGTAAAATGCACACGCAATTGTGTTATGCCAGGATCTAAATTTTCATGTCCGAGAATTTTCTGAAACAACAATAGAGATTTGTTTCTGGTTTTCTAAAAGTAAAAAAGTTCAACATTTCACAGATGCACAATTTAGGTAGGCTTTCAAGAAATGTTTGGGGGACAAAAATAAAGGTTTTACTCATTTTGGTCAAAACCCGACATCAACATCATGTTCAACATAAAAATCCGCTTCTAGATATGTACATTTTAATATGGTTTATACAATTAGTTAGAAAACAGTTTATGCCAGTTTTGGGTCTACCCCAGCCTTAATTTATGCAAATCCTAATAACAAACCTGACTTCTCACAGTTAGCACACTCTGCTTGTTAATTGTAAAAAAGTTACACTATACTCCAAGTGACTTCAACAAGAAAGTAACTTTTAGGCCCTGCGAACATTTGTTGCATGATTGTACATGGTTGCATAACGCTTATACTCCGCTTTACCTACACCAGTATACTCACGTTTGCTCAGTGTGAAGCTTCAAGTGCATTTTTAAAACTTAACGCATTAAGTTTGACGCAAATCTGCCTCGCAGGCAAAAGGTAGTCTCATTCCTCTTTCATGCAACACTCCCATGACTTTCACTGACCTTTGATTCTACATTTGTCAAAAGGACACAACAAATTGACACGAGTGGGGCTCGAACTAAAAACCTATGGATTACAAGATGGGTGCTCTATCCACACGGTCACACATGCTTCTCATCATAAAATATTGTAAGCTCTTAGGTTACCTTTAGCCCTAAGGGTTGGCTGCCAGTATTTCGCCTGTAGTCATTTTTATAACATTGTAGTCTTATCAATAATTAAGTTCTGGTATTGTATTTTTTGAGTGATGTCTATTTGTATCTCTGTCAGATATTGTCTTTTGACAATGTTACTGAGTATTATTATATATGTAGATGTATATTATACAGGGTGTATCAAAAAGAAGTTTACAGTGCTTAAAGTGCCTCCATTTCAAAAAGTATGATACATTCTCTTAATTTGTTTTTAAATATAAGTAAAATAGACCATTATCTTTCCATAACAGAAAAAAATTACATGTGTGCGACAACCAGAACGAAAATTATGGTCAATTTTGTAAATTGTAAATAAAATCGGTTGCGCAAAATCAATAAAAATAGTGACAGATCCTTTTCCCTTTTTACGAAGACTAGAGAACTTTAACATTACCTGCATGTCCGATTAGGGCTCTGTTAACAAAGTGCGACACTTTTTGGCAATTAGTTTTAAACATTGATCAAAAGATGTCGACCAATTCGTAATTATCTATGGCTGAAACTAAAACTTATGGAAGAGATCTTACGATATCAAACCAAGTGATATTGGAAAACCATTACTGATGCCACGATAGCTGTGAACTTAAGTATCTAGGGAAGTTGTTTTCTTTAATGTGTGGACAGTGAAATAGCCTTGTAAATGAAGTGATAAAAATGGCAGAACATGGTCAAATATCCAAAGTTTATTCAATCTGTAATTACAAGGCAAAATTGGATAGGATTTAGCCTCCAAACGTCAGAAGTTATTTGTTTCGTCCTATTTGATCTTCTTCTTAGCTAAAAGATGTTACCCTCAGTCAAAATTGCAAGTGCGGAACCAGGAAATCTTTGCACAGCTGATTTTATTTACAATTTACAAAATTGACCATAATTTTCGTTTCGGTTGTCGTACGACTGTAATTTTTTCTGTTATGGAAAGATAATGTTCTCTATTACTTATAATTAAAAACAAATTTAGAGAATGTATCAAACTTTTTGAAATGGAGTCACTTAATTCACTGTAAACTTCTTTTTGATACACCCTATATATTCAAGATTTTCTCTTAGGCTGTATCTATGACTCACATATATCTAAGCGTGGCACTTTTTTCTTTGTGTTTCATTTGTGTGGTGAATGCCGGTGAGTTGTTGGCTCCTTGGAATGCATACGTCTGGTAGATGTTCTGTGGAAAGCGACATCTGCTGCAATTCTTGCGGAAAGTTTCCACTCTCTCTACCCCTACCTCTTCATCAAAGGCAACTTTGATCAGCTGCAAATAAAGGAACAATGTTGATAATATTACAGAATAAAAATAATATACAGCTTTAATATGCACCTCCATTAGTTAGTAAGGTTGTTGTCAGGATAAATAAGCCGATACTTTGCATCCTTAGTCTGAACTAAGGATGCAAAGGTAATGTACAATAGTGTCCCACAGGGCTCTTTATTACAAATATGGATATCCAGGTTAATACAATACAAAACCTCCCAATATACCTGTGATCCAGACATTTCGAGCTAGGGCTGTGCTCAGAGTTATATCAGTTGTGAGCTTACCTGAAAGGTGGTGGACCTGAGCTGTAAACCCTCTGGCATGAATTGTTCTAAGTGGTGTGTATTGCTATCAGTTGTGAGCTTACCTGGAAGGTGGTGGACCTGAGCTGTAAACCCTCTGGCATGAATTGTTCTAAGTGGTGTGTATTGCT
>JXSR01S020840.1:33649-50445 GCA_000969725.1 Ophiothrix spiculata
AACCATTGGTCATCTGCGTTGATGTGTCTGGATTGCCAATCAATGCATCATTTATAACCTGAAATGCATCACAAAATACCAGGGTCATTCAAAAAGTATTTAAGGCAGAGATGCCAACTTTGAAACTCAGTAAACTGAGACGAGGCCTTTTCTGGGTCACCAAAAGCAAGACAGTGTCACATGTTCTCCATATGAAACACACAACCAATATACATGGTGGTTGGATACAATCATTTTTATACTAGAAAATGAAAGAATAGCTCAGCATAGCTGAAGGATAATTCATGTAAGCCTCTACTGAGAATTATTCCATAAGGTTCAAAATCTTCTTTTACTCGGATTATATTAAATACAGGAGGAAGGCTGGAGTGCCCGGAGAAGAACCTGTGGGAAGAAACTATAAACTGAAAACTGGGATTGGAAATCAAACCTGAAACTTATTGGTGCAAAGCAAGGAAGTGTTGCTACACTAATTTGCTTCCCAGAAATATTACCATCTTATCGGCAAAAGCATATCATTCAAAAACATTCATCAATAATCTCCATTTTAAATCTACAATCTACACAGAAATGGATTTTTCCTTAGGCTCCCATTTCAATGATTGCATTTTTATGACTCACTAGGTAATATATATCATACTCACATCACTCTTGTATTCATTCTCATTGCTTTGTGGTACGTAGAGACCTTTGATGTTATTTTCAACATCAATATAGAAAGCTGTCTCCCAGAACTGCAGACTTGCCCATACAGGATGGTCTTGCACACAGCTATAGGCAAACTGGATTACTCCTCTACATAATTTCTGAAAAAAAAATAAAAAACAGTTTTACATTTTTCTATTCATTGCTGACTCATATATAGTAAGCTGTCTCCCAGAACTGCAGACTTGCCCATACAGGATGGTCTTGCACACAGCTATAGGCAAACTGGATTACTCCTCTACATAATTTCTGAAATTAAAATAAAAAACAGTTTTACATTTTTCTATTCATTGCTGACTCATATATAGTTTTTAAAAGTTCAGTTTAGTTTAGACCCATACCAAAACCAACAGGCAGCAGATAACCATGGGATAACCACCCGATGGCATCTGGTGTCTGATTTAATAGCTAGCAGGTATCACCGGCTAAACGATGTCTTCCTGATAGGCGCTTGCCTGGCCAGCCTTCCTTTGTCTTCCTATACCAGGCAAGACCTGGGTGTGTCACCTTAGACCTTGCTATATCTTTCTATGGCAGACTAAGCATGCCTAAGCCTTCCTATACCAGACAAGACCTGGGTGTGTCACCCTAGACCTTGCTATATCTTTCTATGGCAGATTAAGCATGTCTAATTCTTCCTTTGTCTTCCTATACCAGGCAAGAACCTGGATGTGTCACCCTAGACCTTGCAATATCTTTCTATAGCAGACTAAGCATGCCTAAGGCGCCCTTTGCCTTCCTATACCAGGCAAGACCTGGGTGTGTCACCTTAGACCCTGCTATGTCTTCCTATGGCAGACTAAGCATGCCTAAGCCTTCCTATACCAGCCTTAGACCTTGCTATATCTTTCTATGGAAGACTAAGCATGCCTAAGCCTTCCTTTGTCTTCCTATACCGGGCAAGACCTGGATGTGTTACCCTAGACCTTGCTATGTCTTCTTATGGCAGACTAAGCATGTCTAAGCCTTCCTATACCAGGCAAGACCTGGGTGTGTCACCCTAGACCTTGCTATATCTTTCTATGGCAGATTAAGCATGCCTAGGCAGTGCTCGATTACATTTGAAGTTACTTGCACAGATGTGAATTTTCTTCAAAAATGGGCTGAAAATGTATAATTTACATGCACTCAATGATGCACTGGCAAAATTTCACTTGTAAAGCAAAATTTACATGCAGATGTGCAAGTAAAGCCCTTAAAATCAAGCACTTTGTCTAGGCCTTCCTTCACCTCCCTATCTCAGGAAAGACCCTGGTGTGCTACACTAGGCTTTGCTATAATACACCACACTCTTCATAGCTTTTTGATGTGGACGGACTTACCCGACAGAAGGCTAGAGCTAACGGTAATATTTCAATGGGTAAACTATATTCTTCACTTGATGAATCCTCCTACAATAAGAAAGAAGAAACATGAATAAAAGAAAAGAGTGCAGCATCTGACTTATTGGGTGACAATCAGAATAGTAAATCCCTATTATCATTTCACTATACAAATTTATGACCATATTTGGAGAAAAAAAAACTGCGACCTGGTTATATTTCATATCCTGAGCGCATTGGATGATTGCATTTTAAATATATAAGGATGCACAGGTTCATTAAAAGAGGTTTGTTTTTGTTAAATTTTGTAAAATAAAGCTAAAAGTTGCAAAATAAATAAATAAACAGTTTGATAATTAAGATTGACAATTATGATAATTTTGTTATTTGGTTCAGCGTCGGTATGATATGAGAAATTATCATCCACTCAGTGACATAGCCAATGATTTGCGGTCGATAATTGCCCATAACATACCGACACTAAACCACATAAACAATATTGTAAAGGTTCTACTGGTCTGACGGACTATTTCTGGTTGTCACCCTGAAAAATAACTTTGTATTTCAACTTGATTAATTGGTGTATCTGACGAATCACGAATCCTTATCGGGTGACAGTCAGAGTAGTAACTCCCTAAAGCCCATAATATACTAGTGAGATGGCACAAGCATGTGATTTAAGATGCTTCAACAATTTCTAATCCCTGGCAAGTTCCAATACTATTCACATCAGCATCTCTTTTAGCACCAAGTTGCTCATCTTCTTGGGCATCATGATGGATTTAGAGTCTGTCGATGGTCATCGCATGGCATCACTGTCTATGAGCACAAAACCATGATGCCATCTATCATGTCATCTTTCTGTTGTAGTACTCATCGCCAAGCACAGAACGTCACTAAAAATAGGCACATTTTTTAGACCCAAATGAAAGGATACTTTCAATACGGTTCACTTAAAATGCATGACATTTGTCTCTGATAATAATATTGTTAGTTTGAAAAATACAAGAATTACAAGTCAAAGTGACCCAGAACATTGGCCAATGCTGCGTTATCGCTGTGTGTTGCACATATAGCCTTGATTCAAGGCTGACAGATCTGGGGATGGTAAAAATATGGCCTTTTTTTATTCTTTTGGTTTTTCTACTTTATGAGTCTGGAGATAATAAAATATGGCCATTTTTCTTTTTCTTCTTTGTTTTTCTACTTCTTTTAGCCTTCTTTCCTATTTTCAAAACTACAAAAAAAAAAGAACTTTTGCAAGCAACACTTTAAAACACTGGATTTATATTTACACTAGTCCGGCGAAGTACAGCTAAATAAATCTCAAACAATCATGACTGCGGCAGGGTAATGATCTGGGTTTGGCACTTGGTATTACTTGGCTCTTGTGACTTTTGACCTACCTGGAGGGCACAATTCATAAGTCTGACAACCATGTCAAACTGTTGCTGTTCTAACATTGCACGATTCTGTTGGACATGTATACCTAATTCTTGGGTCAAGGCACACCGTGCTACTCGGCTCTTCAAAGAACGTAGTACTGCTGGAAAGAGCTGCAAGAAAATCAAAGTGTGATAATGTGTGTTTAAAACATAGGAGAAATACATTTAAAAATCAGCTGCATAGTTGTTTGTTGTTTAGTTACAACAACTGACAAGAAATTAGACAATCATAAGTAACTTTTTTTTTTAGTTTTTGAAAACTATGTTGACAAAATTTGGGTGTACCTTTTTGGGCTTCAAAAATCTGTTGTCATGTCAGTAAAATCCAAAAAGTGTGCATCACCAAATTTTAGATAATAGGGTATTTGCATATTTTCTAAATAACTACTGATTTTAAGGTTCTTTCCTAGAGTAATTTGATTTTCTATTTCCCCCGTTACACTTGCCATGCATTTCCATGATTTTTGTCCGTTTTCCGTATCATGGAAAAATGAAGGCCTTAAATTAACCTTGCTAAACATTGGCCCAAAGCATGCTACTTTTGAAATAACAAATCCTGTTTTGGTTAGTATGGCTTTATGTCAACTTTTGATAATAATTGTACAGTAAGGAACATTTTCCTACTTTAGAATCCGAGCATGGTCTCCCAATGAATCTTTGTATAAAATTGTAGGGAGTTTTAACTAAGATCTGTCACAACAGCAGATTTTCATTTTATGTTTCCAAACTTTGGTTTTGATTTTTATGATCAATGATGGGAAAAAGAAGGTTTTGTGCCACACTAAATTAGTAAATATTTGTATCTCACAAAAAGTTTGATATAAAAACTTACTTTGCGAGCATCATGAATCTTATTCTCAAAGATGAATGTGATGCATGTCCGTAACACCTCCAGACGTCTAGCACTGTTATTTACTCTGTTCATCTCTTCTTCAAACGATGTCGGCTGCGGACCGCATGGCACCGTCTGCGCCTTGGGAGACCGAATCTTTTGTGCCTTAGGATTGATACTCTGTAAGAGCTGTGAAGAAGAATTGGTCGATGATAATGACGACATGGATGGTGATCTCTTAAGCCACTGGATGAGCATATGAGTATGTGCACACAGTGATGTATGGATAGATGGACGGACGGACAGACGGATGGATGGACGAACACACAAACACAGACAAGCCAAGCAAGTGCAGAGGATGTATGCATGCAATAAATCAAGATAAACAAGGCTTAAAAGACACAACAATTCAAGTTGGCTTGATTTCTAAAGGGGTATCCTCCATTATTTAAATCTGGTAGTTTTTTGTACCAATGACTCTAATATAATATATAATACAATGAGTTCCAGGGTAAATTTTAAGGCCACAGGGGGGCACAACAGTTTTGGAGGGGCAAGTCTTAATTGCTTTCGGTGTCAAGAATTTTTAAAAGGGTGCACAGCAAAAAAAAATATATAGTTACCATTATTCCTTTTCATGAAAAATGACAAAATCACCTCTTAAATTTGATCAATTTGATAACATATACTTGTCTTGCATAATTCCAAATGGATATATTATACAGCAGCGGTGTCAACTTTCATTAACAACCAGCACTGAATATTCAGCCCCCAAACAGGGCGCAAACAATATTTTGGTATTTTACAATTTGTAAATTGTATCAAATCCAGTGTTCCCGCTAAGGTTTTTGAGCTTGCGCCAATTCAAGTAATTTTGACGAAGTTGAAGAGGTGCTTACGCCTAAATCATGAGCTGGGGCTGCAAATTGGTTAAATTAAGCCAGGAAAACAATCTTTTTTCGCAATTGCAGAAACGCGTTGTGCCAATTTGCCCCGGCTCCTGTGCCAATGGCACGCCATACGGCTTTGGCAGGAACACTGATCATATGAAATCATCATAAAGCATGTCTGAGAACAGTTTTACCAATTAATTCATAAGAGGATACGCCTTAACATGGACATTATGATAGAAGACAATGGATCATTTTGAAATAAGAATCTTATACTAGAGGATGATTTTGAAATATCGAGCATCAAAGTTGGCATGAAGGTAGAGTATCATATGTGTGATCATTCAAGGATGTGAATCAGTTTTGGATTTCGCAAATATGACAGCCATCTTGAATTTATAGTCACAATGTCTGTCCATTAGCAAATAGAAAAAACACACCACATCATCAATTTTGCATTATTTCTATCCATCATTCAATTAAAAAAATGACTAATGGCAATCAGAAATGCATTATTTAAATAAAATAAATAACTACCAGACTCAAAATGGCTGTCAATTGACTTTACTTACCACTGCCATACAAGAATGTGCATTTTTCACAAGACAGGAAGAAAACTGAAGTATCATTTTCTTTCAATTCATCATCATTTAAGCTGCAATGGTGAATGCTGATCTAATATTCAATATTATCCTAGAATGATCTAACATCAAATTCTCTACCTGCATGCTAAATTTAACATGGGCTTTTATACCGAACCGCATGATTTGACCATCCACCTGTAAATCATTGTTTCTTTGTAAAGCCATAAGAAGCCTAAGCCAAACATTGGAATGCAACATAGCGATCATTTCTGAGAAAAATTCATTGTAGTAACATCAAGCAAGTATATTGTAAAGTTACATCCTTATACTGTCCCATTCATTATATCATGACAACTGAAATAACATCATAAATAAGGTCTATTCATAATTGATTGCGGTCTAAATTGCACAACACATATTTTCTGGGCCAGGGTGAGCATTTGCTGCTGTTAATGTCCTGCTCAAGGACAGTACATCTGTCGCTCAACAAGTCAGAATTTTCATTGCCTAATGAAAAAGTGGAGTTATGAAAAGGTCACCAATGAAAGGAACTGTACAATGTGAAAGAATGAATCAACACAGACTATGTGAGCTGCAGCATTTTTGACAAGCCCAGTTTACAATGTTATTCCAATCCTTAACAGAACAGTGTTTAACAGAGACCAGTATAACACAAACATGCACAAAGGTAAATGCCAAAAGCTCTTCATTGTGCATTTTGGAGGAATGGACTGACCTAACTGTAATATGCAAGTATGTTAGCACAAGTTTTGTATATTTTCAATATCTTGAAAATTATTCATACACTCCGCGTGTACTGCGCGTGTCACCTAGCCAATCAGGACGCAAGAATATAAAGTACGCGGAGTGCAGTGGATTTTCACAATGCACTGCGCTTGTTGCGTTCCGGTTAGCGTGGTGGGCGTTTAGTGCGTATGGATGTTTCATTGTTTTTGTCGGGTGATAATACATTTAGTTTAGAGAAGTTTTTGATTTTGATAATCATATTAAAGGCCTTATTTCTTTTCACAAAAGATTCAATATTATTTTTCTGTCGTGTATGAATTAGATTAATAAATTTGCATTCCATAATTCTCGTAAAATGAGACAAAATCAATGCACTTGCGGTAAATTTTGATTGCAGTCCAATGCACTCGGCCCCTACGGGCCTCGTGAATTGGACGCATCAAAATTGACCGCGCGTGCATTGATTTTGTCTCATTTCACTCGCGTATGAAATGCGCATTTATTAACCTATAAGTAAATCCTGCACACATTAGAAAAGGACTTCAGTATTGACTTCATTGCATATGCAGTGCTGCAATTCGTGTAAAGATTTGTAATTGATACTAGGATTGAAAATTTTGTGCTCTAAAATGAAATTAAAACAATCGAATAAATTGGTTTTAAAGAGCCTGTCTCAAAATTGCTCATTTTGGGAAATGATATCACTTGTTTTGTGCAAGGCATATGCCAATTGAAAATGATTCATTTAGAATCCTCAATGCAGATTGTTAATAACTGCAGCATTAATTTCCTAGCAGAATATGAAGATATTTTGGCATTTATTTCAAAGAAAACAATCTATCAATGATGAGCAAAAGACAATAGATAACAAATGCACTGTATAGCAAATTATTTTCTCTTTTGCGGTTGTCACATCCTCATATGTCCATAGCCTGTAGATGTACCACCAACCAAGGTTTAGGCATTGTACAGTTACTAGCTTGCCAACAAGTGGGCAGGCAGGTCCAGTGCAGATGTGCCATACAACCAGTGAAGTAACAGGACATTATTTATGGTGACTCTGGCTACAAGCTAGGGATCACTTCATAACTCACCTGGCGGTTGAGTTTCGAAGCCAACCCCTAGTATCTGGACCATTATTATACCAACAGTCTATTTTCATTTTACTGAGAAATTACCAAGATCTGTTCCACATAGATGTAAATATCAAGATCAGATATGTTCCGAATGTTGGCATTGCAATCCAAAAGGAAATATTCTACTATACAGTTTAAGTGCTGAGTGAAAAGACAACTATTTTGGGTTACTCTTGGGATAGTGGTTCTCTTCCTGGAGACAATGATAGACTGCAGAGAATTTACTGCATTGATCTCAGCTACATATATTGAAGTGAATACAACAACTTGAAAAAATAATGCTATTGCCTTGTATGTATATGGCTAATTCATTAATCTTTCCAAACCCGCCGGCCAGCAAGCGTGGAGAGTTTGGAGTGTGACCTGCTTAACCAGAGAGAATTTGTTAGCCTCCCTCGATTATGTGCAATTATGCATGTCAACACGCCTGCACATATGTGCACACTTATAACAGATGGAAAATGCATCTTATCATTCTGAATACACTGCTGCCAGAAAGTATTTCCGCATGATAAAAAGGTTAAGAAACCTAATTTTTAAAATAAATCAACATATAATCATCAAAAATTCATGCTTGTATAGGTGATTTATTTATTTAATATAAATCAATGTTTCTTCAGATATTTGATCTTCCTTACCATGGAAATAGCTGATTACATGGGCCACACACAAATACATCGCAAGTACAAATCTCATTAGAGTGTAACTTATCAATTATTCATAACCTCGTTATCACAGTGCAACCTGATAGAATATTTTCAGGTTTTTAAGTTTTCAAATAAATTTAGCAGAAATATATACTCTACATTTTATGCGTAGGCAGTAGTGGTAAATATGCATTTCATACCATATTTCCAAATGCATTGAGTGCAATTCTGCTCTGATTCTATAGATAATTAGAAAAAATATAGATTCTGTCAAAAATTATGAAAGTCAGATAAATGCCTCTTGAGATGTGGCTTTTAAGGTTTTGTGTGGAAAAACTTTCTGGTGGCAGTGTATATGTTATTTTTCTAGATGTTTAACATACGTTTCAAAACAAGTCTTCTTATATAGGCTCTTGATGACAAATTGATTATTTAATATTCTTCATAGGGACATTTTGCAAGAAGAAGCACCATAAGCCGATGATTATTGATACAATATTCTGGTCACAATGTCTGTTGTAACATTTTGATAACATTTTCAACACATTTGTTAGCTCCCCTATTTTCTGATGCATTTTGCAAAATGTCAGAGATATACCATATTTGAGCATCCTACAATCCTTTCTAAATATGGTCAGTGCTGAACAAAGTGTGGGGGTCGGCAGGGGGAACACTTGCCTCATCCCCCCCCCCTCCGGCTCGAAAATGTGATACAAAAATCATACTGGGACTATATTTTACTAATTTTTAATGAATTACTGTCTCGTCATTAGTTTGAGTAAACTAATCGTCCCGCTTTTGAAAATTTAAATGTAAATTTAAATTTGTGCGAATTTCAAGATTTTGTCAATGTTTAGTCAAAATTCAAGGTTTTATATCTATTTTTAGCTGCATTCCTCTGACCATATTACTCAAAATTTGTTGGCCCCCAGTTTGTTTCATTTGCCCCCAGTTTAACCCCTTATTTTGAAATTCCTTGTGCCGGGACGAATCATGAATTTGATCTGATATCGGGACGGTAAATATGTATGCCCCCTGGCTTACGTGCCTTCATACGGGCCTGATCCAAGTGATATGATAATAATTTGATAAAAGCTATCTATACTTTGAGCAAATGTCCACATTGCACTTTGAAAAGTCATCATTGTCTCCAGGGACAGAACCAAATTCACTATGTTGCATCATACGCATTAGACCTAACATCAGGGTCCCATTGATACTACCATTTCTATCTCATTTGGATAAACATAGTGTATGCCGTGGCTATCATACGCTGTGAAATCTAGTCTTTGCAATAATACAAACATTTTGCAACATGCACAACAGGCTTAATGAGCTCTATCGCAGAGAAACAACGATGTCACTGCTAGGTGTGTATCACACCAGACTAACGGGAACCCAAATGTTTTCCTACCAAACAAAAACAATGAGAGATTTATCTCACAGATGCCCATATTTTGCTTGAAATCTGGGCATTTATGATGTGTTGTATCACATCAAAGATAGCTAGTATTCAATTCAGTAACTGCCCAGGTCTCCTCACTGCACCTGGGCAGTTGCAAAACATTCCCTCTTTTCACTCTTTCTAAGCACTCAGTGGAATTTAGAGTAGAATGTATAATATGATGTTTTTGCTGAAGTTTGAAGGGGCCATAATATTCACACAGAGCAAAGATGAACATTGAAATGGTATTTTTGATGATTTATATGGAGATTATTTTTGTATGGCCTTTTAACTTGACCTTAACAACTTTCAAAGGAAGACAATGATGTTCCAGGGTCAGAAATTCAAGGAGAATCCAAGAATCCATTCTCGCAAAGATTCCCCCATTTCTTTCTAAGGAATATCCATGTAGATTCTCCTAAAAAATTTCCAAAGTGTAAATTAGATCAAATGGCTTCTCGTAACTCTTCACGATATTCTGACTCTGTGTTCTCATTGTTTCTACTTATCATAAACATAGGACGCTGCATATATGGAACAACAATTATTTTGCCACATGATAAATCTCTCATCTAATCTTGTTCAACAAACAGTGGTGAAATAAGTGCTACACTACTATGCTAGAACACAAGAGTCAAACCATGCATCTTCTTATCAAATGTGATAGAAAACAAAAATCAAAACAACAAAAATTGTGCCGTTTTGAAACTTACAAAAATACATTTTCAGGAGATTAAAGATGCAGGTGAATCGACACACATGGAAGAAAATGCAAGAGGAAATGTCATGAAACAAAATGTAGTGTGCCTCAAGTGTACAATGTGGGCCCCATTCCAGTCATACTGCTATTCAACCACGTGCAATGTGATTAAGCTAAGAAAACGCAGAACAAAGTTTTGTGTATTCAAATTCTCTTTTTAAAATAAATTACTTAAACCTAGAATTTATGTCTTCAAAATTTACTTTGCAGACTATATTCCCTGGTTCCTCTTGTATATTCATTTCATTCAAATTAAAGATCAGTAAAAAGGTTTTGCATTGCATATATACAAAGAGAAAATTGCTTAAGGGGTACAATACTGACAACTGTTACTTTTATAGACACTTATAAAATATCATGATACTTATAAAATATGTTAATAAAAACAGCAGATATGTCAACTTAAAGAGATCTGAAGAACAAAGTTTAGATTAACCACTTTATAATTCACAACAAAGAGAGATTTGGTGGAAATTCACACTCATACTATCATTGGAAATACAACAAATCAATAAGGTTTCAAGAGAAACATCTTAAAAGTGATGGCAAAAAGGTGTTGACAGAAAACTTCATATGTGGAATGAGTCAAAATTGGTTCTCATGCAATCATGCCATTGCACAATGTAACTATCACTACAGTTGCATGCAAATTTGGGTACAATTCATTAGGTCAAAAGCTGTTTGCTCGTCCAACCAATCATCTGGTGAGACTTTACCCCCTTTTAGTTCTAGGGTCCTCAATTTTACTATATCATTAAATGTGATTTAGTTTAAGCATGGAACTTATTTTTTTTTCAATTAAAGTGGTTATAGAATCAAAAGTTTACTGTACTGCAACAGAGTGTTGACAATGGCTGCCGCTGGAATAAACAGCATACAGTGGCAAGAGGTAAACATGGCTCCAATGATAAAGTCACATTTAGAAAGAGAAGTTGGCCAAGCTCCGACCAAGCTGGCACGCAACAACAAGCAAACTTCAAACTTCAAGGTGTATTGCTGCGTACTCGTAAATCTTGTTGGGCTGTATTTACTGTAGCATTCCAGCTTGGCCCAAACTCGGCTGATTACTCTTTCTAAATGTGACTCTAACATGATAGGAACTTTCAAAACAAGAAGTAATTGATAAAAATGTCTGCAGAGACAGAGATGGTACTCAAGAAGGCAACAGAAGGCGGCCTAGCTATACTTTGATCAACACCAAATAGGCTGGCCTCTTCACATCACAAATTGATACAGATGGGCGCATTGCGTAGCTGAACACAGCACAACTCCAGGAGACGCAGCGTGCGTTGTACGTGTTACTCGCACATCAGTATCTACGGGGCGCATGTAAGTGGGATTATGTTTACTCGCGGATGAAGAAAAGCCTTATAATTCCCACGTATTTACTATTGATCAAAGTATAGGGGCATCCTGTATTTTTGTACACCTACTAAATTGTTGAAAAATAGTAAGTTGCAATACATCTGGGCATTTGAAACACTAAAAAGCATAACCGATGAGATTTTCCAATAAATTTGCTGCTGGTGTAAAAGTTGTGAAAGTGATTCATATGCAAAATCTTGGATCACATTGCAATATGGGATCAATGATTATCCTGAAAAAAACCCTAACTGACTAACCCTTCCACCTTAAGGGCATCTATGGAAAAGCAAACATTTTGATTGACCTAATTTAAAAGAAAATACAGTTCTATAAAGATTTCTGATAAGGATGAACTGAGGATAGGAGCACAAAAAGTCAGAAAATTAAATGTAGCATGAAATATACCACTTACACGGTATGTATTTTTACACTTAATAGATTTATCAGGATCGTTCAAAAGTCAAAATATTTAGAATTGTTCTCATTACAGATCCATAAATTTTGATGACACTCACAATAAAAATATATTTTTCTATCAGGATGAGGATGTGATGTCATCAGTTTGCCATTCAAGGATGAGTGAAGTATAGATGTTGTTAAATTTGTATGCCCCCTTGTCTTTTTCATGCTGTTCTTGCCCCTGCTCCTTATCCAAATTGCCTCTTTTAACCACCTTGTTGTTCGGCCTGTCCTTGATTGCCTCCTCCTAGCCAAAAACATGGATAGTTTTTGCCACATTTTCAGCTACCACTGATTTGTAAGTTTCAGAAACATTCACCAGGGCACAAAGCAAGCAATCCAGAGCAGAACAGAGTGAACAAGTTTCCTGATAGGAACTGAAATATACCTATCGTGAGTATCATCAAAATGTAATGAGAACAATTCTAAATATTTTTAGTATGTATTTTTGTCTAAAATGAGATTAAACATTTTTTTTTGCTTTTTTATTATATCTAAGAATTAGCTCAATAAAATCAGATATATGCTGCCAGGGAGGAGCTGAGCAATATTTACTCTGTAAGTCTGTATACAGCACTTATGATGTACAAAAAATTGCTACATTTGATTAGTCAAAACAGCTCCAATACCCTCCTGGATAATTATGTTGACGATTGATGCGGATCAAAACTTTCCCTGCATTTAAGGTCAAACTTTAACCAGAGCTGAGTGTTATACAAACTAAGCTTACAGTCTACCGATGATCATTTCATCAGAAATCAAAACTTACATAAGAAATACAAAGTTTTTTTCAACTTACGGCTTTAGCAAGCCCATCTTCGATGACTTCTTGAATTCTGACCCCATCCAGCCTGGGAAAGCTGACCTGGTGGATCTGTCTATGTGCATTGTCTGTGGGTAGGGGAACCTTCTGAAGGTATTGCTGTTTGCTAGGATTCTCCTGAACATTCAAAGATAAAAATTAACATACATGTATATTGCTGAAGAGCTTTGTACTGAATCATGGCAGCATCTCAAGACGGCTCACCTAAATAGACTAAAACAATGACTAGAAAGAAGTCTTGTGCCTTACTTGCACTGTAAGTAAAAGGGATTTCTACTCAATGTGAAAGGATGGGATAATAAAACAAACCAATTTGCATTTGGCTATATGAGCTTTGTATTGATACAAATATTGACTATTATATACTGTATTAATAAATTTAAGCGTGTTGAAACCCTATGACATTATTTCAAATAGTTTCAACCATCTAGAGAAAAACCCATAAATAGTTCTTTTGAAAAGACTATTTACGGATTTAAAAAAGACTATTTATGGGTTTTGAAAGACTATTTACGGGTTTCTGAGCAATGTGTAGCCGCGTCACTTTCACGCACGGACTTACGCGCGCAACAAACTTAGACACGCAAGCCAATACGCGCATTAACCTATTGCTTGCATTCATGGTTATAGCATTTTGTTAGTGCATTTTTTAATATTAAATCGGGCCATTTGGCAAGTAAAAATTACATTATTTAAAATTGATTAATACAGTATATAAAACAAATATATACTGACATTTTTCAGATCTCTGGATTAAAACTATGGACCTTCAGTGACTCAAATTTAGCTATTTTACTGAGGGGCTACGCCCTCAGTAAAATAGCTAAATTTGAGTCACTTCAGGCCCATAGTTTTAACCAGAGATCTTCAAGTCAGTATATATTTGTATAATGGCAAGTTTGGTTTGGTGTAACTGAAAACATCAACTGTTCGTCTATTTCAAATACTATTGTGCTCTTATGTAAATGATATTGTTTATAAATGCAGAGTTCAGGATATTCAACCTCAATCTATAGATTTCAAAAACCTTGGAAAATTTACTAAAAAGGTTGAAAAATATATTGCAAAAATAGAATACAATTTTCATATTAACAAATGGCAACCTTTCCTAATACAATCTGATTCAAATGCATAGCTTTTACTTACTGCATATATAATTTTGTCTGGCGACTTGGGTGGAATTGTGTATCCTTTACTTTAAATGTCTTGTTTATAATGTGAAAAAAATGAAAAAAATAAAGACCCTCACAGGCTTTGAAAAAGAAAAACTTACATTTAAGAAGATATGCTCCGCTATGTCCTGGACATTTTTTAGAGCTTTTTCTTGTGTACTGTAATCACTCTCTTGTTGTAATGTATCTTGTATACTGGCAACTATCTGCAAAGCACAAAGACAGGAAGATAGTGATTAATAAAGACTTTTTCACAATATAATAGCATTAGACCAAAAAAAAAAAAGAAAAGAGAAACAAGTCTGCTTCCTGTGATCCGTGCTCATTCCTTTTTAACTGCCTTGATTCACCTAGGGTCAAGCTGGTGTCAGGGCTCATGCAGCGAGCCCCGTCAGCTTGCTGGCCATGAGACGAAATCAAGCGTTCATGCATGAACAAATCTCATCAACACCATTCACATATACCCACGACTTATGTTTTACCTTTCAAATGAAGTAAAATGATAAAAAATAAAAAGGTGAATAATATTTGTTTATATTGATCAAGTTGTCATTTCTACAAGTAAGGACAATTATGAAAAGATTGTTCTTTCAACCAATCAGAATACTCATAATATCGTCTGTTGGCAGCCATTATTGAACAGTGTCCATACATAGCCAAGTGACTGCTCTCGACTAATCATCCCTCACTAACTAAACAAGTATATGTGACAGCACAAGAAAACCCGTCTGTCAGAATTTTTCAGAGCTGCTTTTAGGCTTATCATTATAATGAAAATTAAAGCCATAGGTCAAACAAATTGCAAAAGTAATGATATTTACAGGATATTAATAACCTGCCTAATAGCGCGATCCAATCTAGTAAGATTATTTCTACTTTTACGCAAACTACTGCGCGGTCATTATCAGGTAACAATGACTTCTGTTAATGACCCGCGTAGCGCGTATGCTTTAAACGCACCATTACGCGCACGCAATGATATCGCGGAGGTCGCGTTTGACTAAACGCAACGCGGAAGCAGTGCCTAGACCGATCGATATTTTAGCAGGTGGCAAAGAAACAAACTAAATAAAATTATGATTTTCAACCGTTTTTGGTCAAAATCAGTAAAGATTTTAAAGATAAAGTTACAGTTATTAATGACAATAATAACTTTGCACCATCTTTAAATTCGGTCATTGTTTAAAATCGTTGGTGTTTGTTTTGTGCCTCGGTACTTTTCTTCTCAGCCCAAAACAAACACCTCCGATTTTAAATAATGACCTCAAAAAAGATGGTGCGCAGTTATTATTGTCTAAATATCAGACAAACAAATACAACAACACATCAAAAATCTACTTGGTGGAACAGTGATTAATTTGCATAAAATAAAATGGCTGCCAAAACAGGGGGTAACTTTATCCAAATTAGACTTGTCATCTGTACACACCATAAAAGCCCTGTGTGTAACGTAACCTTATCCAAATTAGAGGTGACATCTGAACACACCATAAAAGCCCTGTGTGTAACGTAACCTTATCCAAATTAGAGTTGTCATCTGAACACATCATAAAAACCCTGTGTGAAACCTTATCCAAATTAGACTTGTCATCTGAACACACCATTAAAGCCCTGTGTGTAACGTAACCTTATCCAAATTAGAGGTGATATCTGAACACACCATTATAAGCCCTGTGTGTAACCTTATCCAAATTAGAGTTGACATCTGAACACACCATTATAAGCCATGTGTGTAACCTTATCCAAATTAGAGTTGTCATCTGAACACACCATAAAAGCCCTGTGTGTAACGTAACCTTATCCAAATTAGAGTGTCATCTGAACACACCATAAAAGCTCTGTGTGTAACGTAACCGTATCCAAATTAGAGTTGTCATCTGAACACATCATAAAAGCCCTGTGTGTAACGTAACCTTATCCAAATTAGACTTGTATTCTGAACACAGCATAAAAGCCCTGTGTAACCTAACCTTATCCAAATTAGAGTTGTCATCTGAACACACCATAAAAGCCCTGTGTGTAACCTTATCCAAATAAGGGTTGTCATCTGAACACACCATAAAAGCCCTGTGTTGAACTTTATCCAAATTAGAGTTGTCATCATTAAAAGTGAGCAAGGCCAAAGTCAGACTCATAATACTAGCATTTCATTTAGCAGTACCTACCCTGTCAAAGATATCGCACACCCTGTACGGTGGTCCCCTCTCATTTACAAATGTGTTAAAGCCCATGCCATCTAGTACTTTACTCATGAATATATCCCCAACCTGACTTCTGTAGAACAGAAATTTGCCCTGCAATACAAAAAGAATATGTCAAGCATTATATCAACTCATTACCCTGCCGCCACAGGCGCAGGGTCTTGTCTTCTTCGTGATTCTTTCTTTCTTTCTTCTGTCATACTTAAACGCTTATAACTCCAACAGTTCTTGACGGATTTTGACCATTATCATGCTTTGAGGTGT
>JXSR01S020841.1:4253-18163 GCA_000969725.1 Ophiothrix spiculata
TTCTTGTTGCATATTTATGGTTCTCAGCATGCTTAATGAAATACTGTTTAAATATAGCAGGTAAATCATCAGTATGATGTTTAAACATAAATATTTAAAGATTTAACAAGTAGGTGTCATATACATTGAGAATCTCATAATCCAAAAACAGAGGACCAGTGTGGCTTCTATAGTTGCTATGTGATATAGTTTTCATAGCCCATTTCTGTAACTTAAGTATTTTTCTAGGTACATTTAACTTGCACTACCCCAACTTAATATTTCGTAGTTAATGTATGGCAAAATGAGTGAACAGTACAATGTATATAATATATTTTTCGGTAGAAAATGCTTGAGTTTTGTCATCATACCAATATTTCTTGAGATGATCTTAGTTATTGCATCAATGTGATTTTTCCATGTTAGATTTTCATCTATCTTAACTCCAAGAAATTTTGTGAAACATACTCTTTTGAGTGCTTTATTATCCAGTTTTACATTAAGAATTCTTTTTCTTGAGTCAACTTCATGAGATCGGGAAACATTTTCATCGTTACTAATACTTTCATCGACCAAATTTCTTTGTATTGTGAGGTGTTCAAAAAACCATATAATTTGTTTTACTAGCATTATCAGATAGCTTATTGGCTTTAAACCAATTGCACATTTCATTAAGTTCTTTGTTAATTATCTGAATTTGGGATTCTAAATCTGGATGGGAAAAGAGGAGGGTAGTATCATCAGCAAATAGAATGATTTTAAGCAAGGATGTTGAATTTACAATATCGTTAACATACAATATGAATAACAGAGGGCCCAAGATTGAGCCTTGAAGAACGCCACATTTGATATCTTTGTGTTCAAAATCTTGAATTTGATAGCGTACAAATTGTTTTCTACATTTGAGGTAGTTGCTGAACCAGTCAAGTGTGATGCCTCTAAAGCTATTGTCAGAATAGGTCTTACGGCGGTTGTACGACCGATTAACAATGTTTATGCAGGTATTCGCAAGGCATTCGTAACAAGATTGAACATGATAAATGACCAGGCTGCGAATTTAAGAACTGTTTTTGATGGTACGATGTTCTTGAGTCGATGAAACGGTCAAAACACTGATCGCAGCTTGTTTGAAAGGCGTTTGCGACCAGTCGTAAGGGTATTTTTTTAAAATGTTTAAAAACAAAACTCATTTTCGTCAAGGTGAAATACATCTATTAACATTGCCCTGAAAAGAAATTTCATAAAAATTAACATTTGTCATCAGATATTTGTAAAAAAAATATACCTATTCTTGCGAACGTCGCCCCTCATTCTTAAATGATTCGTACGAATCTTTTAATCGTACGAACATTTTGACCTTAGCTTTAAACCATAGTGTTCTAATTTACACCACAATATAGTAATAGTATGATAAATCGTATCAAATGCCTTTGATATGTCTAAAAATATAAAAATTGTACTCTCATTCCTTTCGACTGCTTGTGTTATTTTGTCAACTAGATCAATGATGGCCATATAAGTGGAGTGTTTGGGTCTAAATCTAAATTGTTTTTCATTCAGATGTGATTCTTATCAATAAATTGCATGCATCTATTGAAAACCAATCGTTCTAATATCTTAGAAAAGCAAGACAACACAGATACGGGTCGGTAGTTAGAGAATAATTCGACATCTTCTTTTTTATACATAAGGATTACTTTTGCAATTTTTAATAGACCTGGCACGCAACCAGTGCATAGCGAGAGATTGAATATCTTAACTAATGGTTTAAAATTTTCTTTTGGAACATTTTTAACAAAACAATTTTGTTCTGATTAAATTAAGATATTATTTTGATTATTTCTTCCTCTACAATTGCCTTGAAAAAACAATTATTTGGGGATGGATTATTGAGATATGTGGAAAATTCTTTGCCAGAATGTTAAATGCTGTTTGCTAGTTTGTGTCCAATGTCAACAAAGAAATTATTGAATGAATTATAAATTCAAACAGGATCAGTAATTGATTCATTGGCTTCTGTTTTGAAGGATTTTTGAGATTTTGCTGACTTGTTTCTGCCAAATATTTCATTTATTGATGTCCATGTTTTCTTTATATCATTTCTTGAGCTCTGAAACTTATTGTAGAATTAGAGAGTTGTACCCTAAGCTAACTTACCCATATCCAGAAACATATTTGAAATTTATTTTGCAATTGGAAATGAAAATTCCTGTGACATAGAAAAATTAAAACTTGTTGTATTACGCTTTCTCTGCGATGTATTATTAAAAAAAAATGCCATTAACTGCTCACAAAAATGCTATATTTTGCATTATAAGTGAAATAGATTAGGTGTTGGAGCACAATTAGACCACAACTATGTGTGGCCGGTCTCAACCTGGCCACAGCCTTTATTTTCCAATATGGTGACCGCATACTTAATTATGCACCTCGACTTATTGTAAAATATTCATTATATGTTTTGAAATCATTTAGAAACAGATGGTGTGGTACCAAGTCGCAGCAAATTGTGGCCTATATGTACTCCAGTGCCTTATTTAAACAAGACATGTAAAATCGTTCGTAAATGTTTTATACATGTACTTCCGAATGACATACACATAAAATAGATACTAAAGAACAGATAAAATTTAGATTTCAACATTTTCCGTTTAGTGTTGACCGGTGTATCTTAGGACCACTGCAGTCGCATACTAAAATACTAGTCAGTAATATTTACAAAGATATGCATTAATTACAAAAGGAATACTACAATAACTTGCTCTTATTTATTAGAATAAACAGCAACACATTGATCTATTGTAACGACGAAGTGAAAAGAAAATTGTCGACGACTTCTCTCCCTATGTTTACATGGAGTCTGTGAAAGTAGCAGTCTTTTGTATATTATACACTCTTAGAAGGCCGGGATCAAAAAAACGAGTAGTTTTCCGGATCATTTTATTTTGATCCTTTAAGGATCACTTTTGATCCAACGTGGATCGTTTTGATCATTTTTCGGATCAATATATACAAATGGATCAAATTCACCAGGATCATTTTGATCCGGTTTTAGGATCATTTTATTTTGATCCTTTTTTGATTACAATATCAAAGTTTTGATCCGTATTTCTGGATTACTTTGATACGGAAAGGATATATTTTGACATATTTGATACCGCGTTTGGATCTAACGTGATCTTTTGTTTCATATTTGAGTACACCATATCCACTACATAGCCGGGAATGTATACAAAGGTATAAATACGATGATTTCACCACACTTGATATCTGCCTGTCCGGCGTGGCCGAGTGGTTAGAGCGTTGGTCTCGTAATAACATGGTGTGCGTGCGGCGTGAGTTCAAACCCTGCTAGGGTCACTTCAGTGTAATGTTTTTTACAGGTCTTGGATCAAAATTTTTGATCCTTTTTTTGGGATCACTTTGATCCTTAAAGGATAAGCTCATATTTGATACCTAAAAAGGATCAAAATTGATCCTTTTTGTCTCATATTTCATCCTTCCTTTCTAAGAGTGTACACAACACGTTCTGCGTGCAGAGTTGGGGCGACCATTTTTAGGTATACCAGGCACCATTTTGGGGACTATTTCTATCCAACAATAACCTGAGACATGCTCCTTCTACGTCGGAGATGGGTAAGTGGTAGTAGTTACATCCCCTTGTGAAATTTAAATTGACATCCCCAAAGTTTACATATTAAAAGTGAGTAGGATCTCTTCTGCTCTTGATACCAAAATCATGGAAATCGCCCAATGTGTTACTTAATAATGACCTAATAAGGTACCTCGAATCTGAAAAAACACAATATTTTTACAAATATGAATTGAAATTTAAAAAGGTTTATACCAGTACTAAGTATCGGATTTTAAGTTTGCTTTATCATATGTTAATCATTTTAACACATGTTGAGCGTTTTAGCACAGAGTAACAGAGATGACACTGAGTTAAAAACATGGCCCCAATTAGCGTAACGTGTAACGTAATATGTGGACAAAACGAGGTCACAAAATGAAGAATATGTGGATAAAAAAAGGTCAAACCCGATTAATTATGCGTAACACACATCAAGGGTGATGTCAGGATTAATCGGTATTTGAGCAGCATTCCTCATTTTTGTGACCTCGTTTCTGTCCACATATTACGTTACACGTTACCCGATAAGCTAATTGGAGCCACTGATCACGTCATCAGTAGACAAAAAATAGTAATCAAATGAGCTATGAAGTACATGGGGATAAAGTGTAAGGTGCCTGGTTGTAGGTCCTTACCACACAGGCAATTTATTAACTTTAAAATGACGTCTTCCTCTAGGCTCCACTACCCTACAACATTTTATGATTACCCTACGTCTTTGTTAAAGGGAAACACCTCATTGATGTTACCATGGCCATAAAGTATGTAAAGGAAATAATGTAGAACAAGGTGATTTGAAATAAAGAACACCTAGATGTATGTAATTATACCCTTAAAATAGATTGTGAAAGATTTGAATACGCCAGTATAAGAAGACCCAACTCCAATAGCTCCCTTCTGTTAATTATACAAGGGGGGGATCAAAAAGTAATGCCTCCATAGTCACCAAATCTTTATCAATGATCCGATGAACACCAAATTTACACAGAATATAGCCTGAAGATTCTTCTACATGGAACAACTGTTCAATATAGTCAAAACGTCTTTCGATGCATTTACACCACCGTAGAACCCAAGCATCAAATCTGGTTTGGAAATACTCTGGAGCATAATTTTAGCCATTTAATGGAATATTCAAAAGTGTGTGCTAAGTGGATACCTATGCAGTTGACAGTAGACAATAAATAGAGGCGGGTAGAGAAATTCAAGACTGCCAGATCGACTCAGAAGGTGATGGCTACAGTGTCTTGGGACGCAAAGGGTGTTATTTTTACATAATTCTTGCCTGAGGGTCACACAGTCAACAGTGAAAGATACGTAACTACACTTTGCGAGTTGAGGAAAGCCATTAGGAAGAAGATGTAACATTCATTCCATACAGCTCCATCACGATACTGCAAGGTCACACATGTCGCTTTTCACAACCCAAGTAATAACCAAAATGGGGTGGTCTGTGATACCTCATCCACCATACAGACCTGACTCGGCACCTTCAGACTTCTAGCTAGTTGGGCCAATGGAAGAAAATCTCCGTGGTTACCCATTTAAGACTTTGATGAAGTCAAGTCATCTGTTAAGTCATGGGCCAGGAAGCAAGCTCCAGAGTATTTCCAAACCGGATTTAATGCTTGAGATCTACGGTGGCGCAAATGCATAGAAAGACATTTTGACTATATTGAACAGTAGAAGATATAATCTGTGTAAATTTGGTGTTCATCATTGATAAAGATTTGGGAACTATGGTGGCATTACTTTTTGATCCCCCTCGTACTTAAAAAAAAATATAAATGCATACAGATCTCTCTTTCTCATCACTAAAATAGCATATCCGTGTCAATATCCTAATCATAGTGTCACATGTGACATTGTAGTTGACTTTTTTTTAGACATTTTTAGATAATTGTTATAGTACAGGGTGTCCCAATAAACATTGTGCATGGAAACGGTGCTGATTTACTCAGAAATAGGCATATCAGCTACTCGAAAATTATATTATTCTAAAGCTCATAGGTTTGTTCAACATCGTTGAATATATCAAGAAAATCCATCGAGGCAAACCAGGGATATCGTAGATTTTGTCAGCTTGTATCATTTTCCTTCTGCACAATGGGAATCCTGTGGTCAAGCCAGCACTGAAAACCTAAACTTGACGGCCCAACTAGGAAATTCAGGTGGTGCCCACCTGGACTAGCTTTTACATATTCAAGCCAGATTGACTAGTTTTAGGCTAGTCGTTTGACTAGTTTTGCCCAGTCGGTCTTGCTCGTCGACCTAGCTCGACTAGTTAATACTAGTCACTCGACTAGTTTTTGACTAGATAAAAACTAGTCGAGATGGTGCCCATCTAGACTAACTTTTACCTAGTCAGTCAGGCTCGACTAGTTTCATTGACTAGCATAAGCTAGTCCATCCTGCCCCACTAGTTTTAACCTGTCAGGCTAGTACCCGCCGTCGCTGCAGGCGGACCTATGGACGTCAACACTTGCCATACAGACAACTATCTGTTCAATTTTTTGTGCAATTATATAAAAAGAATTAATTTACTTTGTTACATAAAGTTTACAGTTTCCAAAAGAAGAAACACAAACAAGCTTTCCCTTAGCATGTAAACAATATATAGGAAACATTGAGTAATTATGCCAATAAACCTAGTTTTACTGTCTGTGTGTACATTTTCGAATAGAAAAAATCATATGTATATAATATAGAAAAAACGAAAACAAATGTTCAAAGTGGCTTTATGATTACCTTTTAAAGATTATTTGCGAAACGTTTGCGGTGACTTTGTCACTGTAAACTTTTCAACCGTTAATGTTTTTTCTCTTTTCCACTTGGCTCAAAACGAGCTATTTCTTTTTTTTTGTTAAACATATTAAAAAATCACATAAAAAAAAAAGGTGCAGCAAAATATCAGTTACAATTATAGTACAGAATTATGTATGACAAAAACAATGCATGTAAAATTGATTTATAGAAAAGATGTATAATAAAAAAGTGATAATGAACACGAAGAAAATGGAGATTTGAAATTAAATTTCAAATCTCCATTTCTTAAAATGAAAAGAAACTTTGTCCCTTTTCTTTGCAATGTTATATTCGCATTCTCTATTATTTTTAACTATAATTTTAAAGCCAGAAAAAATACCAAATATTCTTTTTTCAAAATAAAACAAATCGAAATCTATATCAAATTTGTCTCTGATGATAGTAAACAGCTCGTCCCAAATTGGTCTGACAATGTCACATTCACACAAAAATATGAACAACCATTAATGTTGTAAAGACCCTATCGATGTTCTTTGTGAGCATGCTTAACCATAGGAATCCCATTGTGCAGAAGAAAAATGATTCAAGTAGACAAATTCTATGATATATCTAGTTTGCATCGATGGATTTTCTTGAAATTTTCAACGATGATGAACAAAACTAAGGACTTTAGAATGGTATAATATTGAGGTCGCTGGTTTGCAACTTCTGAGAAAATCAGCGCCATTTCCATGCACAATGTTTATGGGGATACCCTGTACATTATTGCTATATTTAAACAGCCAGTACAAGAAAATCCCAACTCCATGAACTGACTTTATGCTAGAACAATTATCTAGCAATGTGTAAAAAAGTCAACTACAATGTCAAATATGACACTATGATTGGGATATAGACATGGGAATGCTTTTTAGTGATTTGAAAGCATTTTCAGAGATTTGTATGCAATTATATTTTACAGAACTTAACAGAAGGGAGCTTTTGGAGTTGGGGTTTTCTTGTACTGGCGTATTTAATTCTCGCGGCGCACATTCAAATAGCAACATGCTTGATTTGGGTACATCAAAAACATTCTATCTAGAACACGGTGTAATCAAAAAAATTTACCACCGTTTTAAAATGTTTAGATTTAATGTTGAAAATTAACAAACTTTCATACAGTGATTTGTGATTAATGAAATGGCAACCCCTTCTACTAGTTACAAATGAAATCAGAACACTATTATTACCAGGTTGGTAATAACTATAATACCGTTTCCGTTTTACTTATATTTTTTTTTTTTTGAAATTGTACGTACACACGTACTTTAACGTAGTTACTAAGCTCATCGGTAGTTAATTTGTCAACAACATTCGTAATTTCTGTTAGGTACGTAACGGATATCCTATTTATAGTTTGTTAATGAAACTCATGGAACATATGTGACGGTCCATCCCAAACCAGCCGTAAATTGTCAGTTTTTTTTTTTAATGTTTGCAAAGACCATGTTTTAACCCTCGTCTACTATGTTTTGTAACACGTCTACACAAGAGGGGTCTTAATTTTTAAAACGGAACCTCCTATGAACTTGGTTTTGCTATCAATAGAAAGATATGGTCCTCCCTTATTCAAAGGTACCAATATCACAAATATCGGCCACAGCGTTACGTAATTATGACGTCATATCGTTCGTCCGGATCGGAAAATCGGGATTTTAGCAAAATTGCTACCAAATTAAAAATGTTGCTTTAAAAGTTCTAAACAACGGATTTTCATCTGAATTTGTGCTAATAAGAAGGGAAATGACAATTCAAAGATGCTCTGCAAGTTTCAGCTCCATACCATGCATTTATTTTCTTAAAAATGTCGACTTAAAATTTTCCGGGACCTCACCCCCCTACACCTGAACTTTGGCGGCTCACCTTTACCCAACCTTTAGTGGTATCTCCATTAATTTTTTCATCAAAATGAAGCGAGGAAAAAACCTTAGGGGGGTTGCAACCCCCCCCCCCCCTAGGTTAACGAGGGTTAAGGATTAAAATGACATCTCATTGAATTTCACACGATTTCCAGAAGTCAAATTATGGTCTGTAAAAATTTGTCAGGAAGTAAAAAGTGATATAATTGATATAAACGCATTTCAAGATCGGTAAGCCCTATATTTTATGTTGATGGTCTTAAAATATGGCCTGACTAAATGATTATCAATTATCCGCAAAACAATGTTCCTTTCAATTAGTTTAAGCAAAATATATTTCACTATAATTGGGTGGTAATTGGTGGGTTTGGATGTCGCCTAATGGACATCTAGCTAACTAATGGCTTAGCTACTATTTACAATAAAGAAATAAGTAATGATTATAATATAAAATCAATAATTTCAGAATTTTAAATTTTTTGTTAATGATTTAGCCTAATAGGTAAATAATAATATTAATAATAATACAATAATTATCACATTTTTATTTTTCTTAAAATAAATGTAAGTATTTTAATTCTCACAAATATATCAATTTCATCAAAATCATAAAACAAATGTGACTGATTTACTTTGACAACTTCAAAGTATACATGTGATGAATAATGTATTTCCTTTGTAAATTAAAATGTACTTGAATAATAAAAAATCATACGCATGCCACTTAATCGCCGCTCATTTAATTCCTTGACACTTGCTTTTTAAGTAATCGTTGATTATATGACGTGTGTTCGGTTAATTTGATATTCAAATTTATACATTCAATTTCTAGAAGTAGACACATTATTTATCGTAACTGATTTGACGTTTTAAGAAGTAAATTAAACGAGACCGTTATAAGGCATATTTAAACGTTTCTGCTTTTGACATGGAACCACTTGTCAGATCAAATACTATGGTTCTAAAATGCTTCGTTATTCCATACACTTAAATGTTCTATAATTTATATGCTTTATTGACGTCAAATCACCAAGGTAGTCTTAAAAATTACTAAGAACAAAACATTCATAATTATTTTCAACCTTTTAGAGGTCCTCATTTACGAATGTAAGTCTATGCAGTGTCCTGTACATTAGATTTAAAACGAGCCTCTTTCCGAAAATGCACTTTTGCATAACTTTATCACCTAGCGCCAGTTTGAGCAATTTCTAACTGAAATGTGTCTGCCGCATTATTTCGGACCGTAAATATACACCAAAGGCCAAGACTATGGAGACAACTGTACTATAATCCTTTTGAAAGAACGAGAAACGTCCTCAAAGGTTTTTTGTGGCATGATAGAAATATTAAAACTGCTTACCAATTTGACTAACCAAAATGCAAAACAGTATGCTTTTTACCTTTGTGTGTGTGTGTGTGTGTGTGTGTTTTTAATTTTTTGTGTTTTTCCATTCTAATATTATTTATTCATATAGTTCAGATATTTTAGTTCTTGGTTATTTGTTTGTTTTTCTAATTCTGTAATTGAACATACAAGGATTTTGATCTTTTTAACAAAGTACCTATCGGAACAATCACATTCTCAAAATTACCATGCGTCATTCAATTCTCTCGTCTTGTGTTTTTATGAAATTTGCCCAAATGTGAAGATATCATTTACTAGTAAAGTGTAACCTTCATGCAATTTCTAATGACTTGGAATCAACGCAATGTTGAATATCCGAAAATGACGTAAGTTGGTATAAAGCTGTTAAATATTTGGTCAGCTGACTATTATCTAGGGAATGATTTGTATTAAGTTATAAATCAATTTTTCCTCAAGGTAAAAGTAATTAACATTGATTACAGATATCCTTGGCATTTCTGTATCATTTTTACTCATGAAGGTTGTTAATCTTTTGTGAAAACATTTGGTTGGAAAGAAAAATTTGGTTTAAATTATATCTTTGACGATGATATCTATTCAGATATTGTGATGAATTGATTTAAAAGCAATACACATTTACTAGCAAATATTCTCGCAACACATCAATCTAAAAACTGTTGTTATATGATGTATTTTGACTTGAGAATAACAAACAAACAAACAAACAAAAAGGAAACAATCACTTGTTTGTATGCATACAAAAATATCACACAACGTCATGACGTTGTTTGGACAATGCTCATGAATATTCATTAGTCTGAGAAACTAATTCTCACAAACTCACCCAAATAGATCAACATTTAAAAAAAAAATGACATACAGGTGTATAAATATTGTTAAAACATACTGAAATCTAACACTTTTTTTTAAATGCACATTCATAAGTTTTGTATATGTATTTATTTGTTTTATTGAGCGAGGTCAAATTTGGTATCTACGTTAAATACCATACCATTATCTGGCAGTGATTTTTGGTAAAACACGTGTCACGTTGTGGACATGAATCTTGGTTCAGTAGGGTCAAATCGTCAAGTGAGCGCAAAAAAGTCGTATCTGTAATGGCTGCCCTTAGTTATATTTATTTAGCACACGAAAGTAAAAAAATACTCAAAATGTCACTGTCATGTGTCAGTGACTCTTGATTGATATGGTTCTGCAGTTACCTGAAGAAGCATTTAAAGAGCCACTGACCCAAGACTGAACATTCTACATGCTCATTCTATAGAAAATGAAACTTTTTTTGACTTCAAGCAAAAAAAAATCAGCTTTTTTATTCGACAACATAAGCAAGTTTTTTAGTCATACATTTGTTACTTTCAGCTTGGTACGTGAGAAACATTTCCCAAACAGAAATTGTAAAGTTTTTTCTTTCCGTGCATGAATAAGCACAAGTTTTATTTCAAAAATGTCACAAACGTTACCAAAAAGTTACACTTAAATGTCACAAACGTTACCAAACGTTATTACACAAAACAATGCATTTAAATAAATCCTGACGATAGAATTTCCCACTATTTTTATGACATATTTTTAAATATGTTACCCATCTTTTGCAATAAGCGCAATAAAAAAATCACTAACACCCTGAAAGATTTTTACTTTGAAGTCATTTGGAGCAAAAATCAATTTCCGTGCGATGTCAAAAACGTTACCAAACGTTACATTGACTTTATTCAGAATTGTTGCAATTAAGTTATTTTTTAAACATCTTCTTGTCTTGACCCCACAAGTGAGCACCATTATCAACAACAAACTTGTTAATATTATATTTATGCTAGGTTCTGTAGCCTTTTAAAAGTGAACATTTATTTGCAATGCAGATTTATGTAAAATGGCAACTATTTCAGATGCGACTTTTTTGCACTCACATGACGAAATAAGACATCAAATATCCACCCAAACCGCGTGTAACTCTGGAATATGAACGATTATGCGGTATCGGTTTACTGTACATGTTGATTATTGTAAAATTATTCTTGATTCTGTGGCCCAGTGGTCAAGCCGACTGCTTCTTGTGCGACTGGTCCCAGTTTCGAATCCCGCCGGCTCCTTTTTCTCATCGTAGTAGAATTGATTTTGATTCAATTAACTAGTTTTATAAAGGAAACTCTTTAAATAAACGTGACAAAACCTTTACAATTCAATCTTTTCTCTATCCCGTTAACCTGCAAGTGCAGTGGTTGTCACGAACCAGTCGGGCTGCTAATATAGCCGTGGCATGGTAAATGACGTATATAACCTCAGACCTACAAAAAGGTTTTTCTTGTCGTTTTATGATGCTCGCTGTGTTATCGGGATATTCAACTTGTAAACATAATGACTGACATTGTGTCCCTTTCGTACATCTAGTTGAACTGCATTTTTTTAAACTAATTTTAAAGGTCTTTGAGATATCTAGCAGATTTTACCAGATAGTTTGTTAAAACAAATGGCACGTAGATAGATTTGACCACATGATTTAAAGGGCTTATAATTGATAATGTTTTTAAATGAAATAACATTATTTATTTTTATTTTTAACAGTCAAACATAAACATTGTTATCCACATTCCCGTTATTTGCATTACCCCTTGTGGTAATAGGGATTGAAAGTCCGAACTTATCTGACAGGTCACGTCAAGAAATAATCGCGACTAAGCATTTATTATATTTTTTTAGACTGACACATTAAATTGCTCATCATAAACCCATTTGCATAGGACCTAAGCAGTGGCTGCAATGAAAATATTGACACTGAAAACAAATAGAAATGGCTAATTCCATAATCTTGTATCACATCCATTAATTTTTAAGTTCAATTCTGACATAAAAGTAATACCTGAGTTGAAAGTAAACAAATCAAGGTCTCAGAAACTACTTTTGTTTTTTCCATAAAGCAAATATAACTTATTTTATGACTGGTATAAGTTGGATGTTGCCTTAGTAACATTTTACCCTCAAATTTGCACCAAAACGTGATTTGGTACTGAAACAGAGTTTAGGTCACGCCTGTCACGCACACTTGTTGTCCCTGTTTTAAAGACAGTGATTGAGTTAGATTACATTTTTCACTTTTTGCATCCAATATGGAATGTTTACTACAACATAAAGGGATGTTTACGTAGTATTGCCTGTAGATAAAATTTACCAGCTATTCTTAGGAAAAAACGTTCATGCAAAAGTCACGCCTGTCACGATGGAATTGGCCAAATATACAAAAGGTCATATAACTTGACGCAATAATATATGCAATAAATTGAAAACGGAAATTCTTTAAATGTGTGTTTTTGGTGCAGGTCTGTTTTCAAACATCCCAGACAAACCACTAGTTCCTACAAATTATACTACGGAAAAAAAAACATTAAAAAGAATTAAAGAGTTCAGCGTTATAAGTGAAAAATATTTTTGATAATGAATAGTTGAGTAGTTCTTTCTTTTTCCTGTTTATCTGTAAATTTTAATTAATGTTATAAAAATATGTATGCGTTTTGGTTAAAAAATGAAATAAAAAATGGGTTTCTAGTCGATCTAGATATACGACACCCCACACGATGGGCAAAATTCAAACACAACTTTAGTCAAAGTGGTTTCTGATTTTAACCCACCAAAGGTACAACATAAAATAACATAGTAAATAAAGACAAAAAATCAAACAAGTTCAACTTTTAAGAACTAAACACTGTGTGCGTTATATACAAATTGATACGATAAAAATTACAATAAAATGGTATTAATATTACGGCAACCCCTGAAGTATTAATTTAAAATTAATACCATTTACACACCTCAAAATAAGAATACTTATTGACGTATTTACCGGGAATTGATGCAAATGACATGGGTGACAATTATAAAACCTAGTTTGATTATGATAACCAATGTATTCATAATTGCAAATAGAGATCTGCTTTCATTTTATTACAATGAATGCTCTGAAGATTACTTTTCAGGACTCCTTTCATAGACGTTAAATCGCAAGAATCTCGTCTCAAATCTATTTATTTATTTCTTACTTGTTTATAAGTAATGGGTAAACACGCAACCTCTTAGACTTGTTCGAAGTCACCGTTGCCATGTACTCTCTCCAAAATATTCAGTTTTCTGTGAAAGGTATATTTCAACTGTACATGCTTAAATATGCTATTCTAAAACAGTTACACGGGTATCCAATATAGCCCTACTTTAATTCTCACAAAAGTCCTCAATTATAGTAAAGATAACCAAAAAT
>JXSR01S020846.1:9826-22270 GCA_000969725.1 Ophiothrix spiculata
TTTGCCTAAGAATTCGACACCAATGATAAGACAATAGAGATTTTTTATAGGAAGTATGTAGGCTTCCATCTGAGTATACTTTATTGATATAATAATCAAAACATGTGTTTTGTTGAGTTATATATCTTGCAAATCTTATTATGTACATTCGTTATATAACTGCAAATGATATTTGAATAAATTGATAATATATGATCAATATTTTTTATGTATGGATATCCAATCAAATAACGATTTCAATGAACAACAATATGGAACAATATATGAAGGGTTTGTTTCCAAAAGAGAATAACTCCAAAAAAGTGAAATGGGAGAAAAACACACTTTTTTAATTACAGACCCATTTAACATTTATATTAATTTTGAAGGTTATTAAATATTAGGAGATATGCTAGTGACTAAAACGCAATCTGTTTGAAAAATCTGAAAGATTCCATTTAATTACAATTTGTCTTTGATCATTCAATTTTGAGTGGAGTTATTCCCTTTTGGAACTAAAATGGTGAACTTTAGTAAAGTTAATGCCTTTTGGAACTAAAATCGGTAATTTTAAGGCAAAACTCGCATAGTAAAGTATACCAGAAAAATCTATTATCGAAACAAAAGCTTTATTGGAAAAAAGGGTTTCATTCCATGAAACCAGAGGGGTAATACTGCTCATTGGTACAAAGAACTCAATTTTGACAAAAAGTGGAGTTATTCCCTTTTGGAACTGAGCTCTTCATATGCTGATGCTATTTTTACCATAATAGTCAATCAGCGCAAATGCCATAATATCTTTAGCATGGCCCTACGAGTGAACATTAGTACCACTACTCGATTTTCCGGACATATAGGAGCACGTACCGATGGGGACGTCTTCGGACTGGCAATGTAAGATAAATGGCATACTGGGACTTGAGTGCACATAAGTTTCACTACTTGGTTACCCTGACATCACGAGAGCGTCACAAATGGGCGTCTAAGGGCTAGGTGTATATAACCTTAGGTGTATATAACCTTAGGTGTATATAACCTTAGGTGTATATAACCTTAGGTGTATATAACCTACAAGCAAAGTATTCTTTGCTACAAGTGTACATGATTCACTACTCGATTACCCGGACATCACGTGAGGTTCACAAAACAGGGGTCAATGCGGGCTGGGCACTTTATTCTTGTTCAATAATTGATATATAAATCCATGAATGAAATGCATGACATGAAAATGAAATGAAATACAATTATATTGTATATGCATAAACATCATACTTTTTATAATCATCAAGTACTTGTTTTCGAGGTTACCACTGATTTACTTCAGAACATGCTTATTCTTTTTTGACATCATTAACTGATAAAAAGTAAACGTCCTCCGACATCGACATGTGTTTGTCTACTTGACATAGATTGTAATAATTACTCTTTGTTAATTGTTTAAATTTGGAATTGACGACAATTAAACAAATTGAAATCAACAATTGCTGCTGACATCTAATGCATAGTTAATGGGAGTGGAGGGTGGGTTTTTTCCCTGTCTACTTAGATGAAAAACCAACAAACTTATGAACACAGTGCAGACACTGTATTCCCATGAATGCAATTAACAACCTCAATTGATGATTAACAGCTTCCAAAGAGGGCAACAAAAGAAACATGCCACAACACAATGATAAACACAATTGATTTCAAGGTTTACAGCCTAAGTTGACGAGCCCCAAGGGCGAAGTGAAAACTGATACAGGGGTGCTCATCTATGCAAATCGATTTTAACTAGAAGCTGCGCCCTATTTAAAATCTCATTGGCAGAAAATGCTTAAGTTTTGTCATCATACCAATATTTCTTGAAACATTTTTTGCAATTGCATCAATATGGTTTTTCCACGTCAGGTTTTCATCTATTGTAACTCCAAGAAATTTGGTAAAACACACTCTTTTCAATGATTTGTTGTCAAGTTTGACATTGATAATTTTTTTTCTAGAATCTGCTTCACAAGATTGAGAAGAAATTTCAATTTTGAATTTTAAAGCTTAAAAAATGTTACAACAGATGAAATGAAAAAATCAAAATTGATATAATCGTCGAAGTCCCCCCTTTCGGTGTGAGTCATCACATATACGGTACCGGATTCACTAAATATACATGAAAAGCCATTTCTTCTCATATTACACGAGGAATGGTGTCCACTTTATAGAATACTTGTGCAGACTTCTCTAATTACATGGTCAAGACAGATGACCATGAACATCAGATCAGTGCTTAATTGTACAGCGGTTGAAACTCAGTCACTACTTAATGGAGTATTACTTTCAAGCCAGTGAGGCAGTGTCAATGTTGAGCTTCAAGTGGAGATCGGAAGTTCATTTTCCAAGAGGCGCCATAATTAGAGAGGTATAAGATTACACAATGTTCATTTGAAGTGTTTTGATACAACCCAATTTGACAAGTTTCTATAAAGTAAATATGCACAGCATTTGTGATGGCTCACCCCAAAAAAGGGGGGACTTTGCAGATGATATCAATTTTGATTTTATCATTTTATATGTTACAGCATTTTCTAAGCTTTAAAAATGACACCTTTTATTTGTTGAAATTGGTCAAGGCGATCAAATTTTACAACAGAAAATCTGCTGGAAATTTTTATTATTTTGTTTATTTTTTGCTGCCTATTTTCATCAGTTTGTTGAAAAGTGTTCTGTCACAACGTCCCCCTTTTCGGCCTGAGGCATCACATGTTTCCATATCATTACACATGCGCACTACTATCAGGTGAGGCATATGGTAGAAACTTTACGAGTAGAGAGGAATATGACACTAGTAGCGTACACGTGTCTCTGTAATAAGGAGATTTATTTAAATGCCAATCTTGTATTTTTCCAAGAAATTTCTCCTTGTCAATTAAACCTGATACAATAGACAAGTGCTTGACTTGAAAACTTGTTACAAAATACTAAGAGATTATTGTAGGGTAGTTGTATAAAATTACTTCTTTGGGTAGATTTTATTAGCTGTTAAATTTGCGTGATATTCAGATACAATTCATTTTGATAGCTTAAGGCAAAATTACTCTTCTCTGCTTAATATCAAGTTTTCAATTCAAGTTTATTTCCATTCAAAATACAGATAACACAGCAAAACATTAAAAATAATGAAAACACTACTATGGAGGAGTAGACTGGGAGGCCAAAACACTTAAGGAACAATATCATAAATTGCAAAACGAGAAAAAAAAAGGCAGGACAACGACATGCTCAAAAATCGAAAAACATGAAGAGCAAGCTGATATGAGCAAGTAATGAAATTAAATGAAGCTTCAATTGTACGTTTCAATGAGGGATTGCTTAAATGCATCCCGAAAATGCTTTGTGGTTGTGGACTCTTTTAAAGATTTAGGAAGCGAGTTCCAAAGAATGGGGCCGCTAGAAAGAATTCCATATTCAGAGAAAGATTTTTTATTGTTTGTTTTAATAAGGTCATTGACATGTCTTGTTTGATAGTCGTGGATAAAAAAAGTTCTTAAAGGCTTCAGGTAGATCGCTAATTGAGTATTTGTACATAAACATCCCTAGTTCTAATGTATACATATCATTAATTTTGAGAACATTGTTATTAGCAAATAATGGTCCAGTATGACTTCTGTAGTGACTCTTACACACTGTTCATATTGCCCACTTTTGGAGCTTTACTAGTTTATCAATATACAATTTAAATGTGGTTCCCCAAATAAGAATGCCATCATTAATACAGGGTAGGATTAAAGTACAATAAATTGTATGTAGAATGCGTGTTGGAATAGAAAATGTTGGTTTATTCATGACACCAATATTGCGAGAGATAGTTTTAGCAATACAATCAATATGATTGTTCTACGTGAGACACTCGTCGATAAGCACGCCTAGAAATGTACATTTTACTCTTTTAAGAAAAGTGCCATTTATTTTATTGGATTGTTCTGTTTCATAAAATTACCTTTATCATATAAATCACTATTAGTTTAAATTGCCATCTATATATAATTCAAATTGCCTTTAGAGTGATTCTCATTGTTACTAACATGTTTCCTTCTTTTGAAAGCAACTCACAGTGTGGTTAAATTCTACATTAATACACTAAACATTTCCTACCATTTAAATGTATTAAAATAGTTACATGCAGGTAATATTCGGGTGTGCCAAGTACGCATATTACTTACTTTGAAAATAATATAATTTGCATAAGACATGATTCAGGCATGTCACACATTGATAGTAATAACTCAAAAAAGGTAGAGTAATGTACAATTAGCAGTTTAGAAGATCAATAGTTGATTTGTACGAGTGAATACAGTACAAGAAACTATTAAGATATAATATGATAGAAACTGCTTATTTGATTGAACTTTATTACACAAAACAGATGGCATGAAAAGATAAATAGTTTCCACTGCCTTTGCGGGGACTCGAACCATGGATTATGGCAGGGGTTAGTCATGCATTACGAAGCGAGCGCTCTACCGCTGAGCTATCAAGGCATAGTTGAGATCGTGAACTAAAATCTTAAACATAAACATTAGAGTGCCGTATTTTTCTTTTGTTTACATAAATATTGTAATTTTTGCGTCATTGGAATGCTCAATTTCTAAGTTAATTATGCGAATGCGTATATCAGACATAATGTAGATAATGTATATACTTAAAACAGGCAATTCACAGCTCAAACAGGGCGAACTCAGAGTCGTAATTCACGTCCAGATTTTCAGGCAAAACAACGCGGGTTTGTTACATTATCATTCAAAATCAACTCAGCATATTTATAAAATATTGTTTGTAATTCAGTAAGAAGTATCAAGCCTACAATATGTCAAAATTTGAAACCAGTCGAGTTGTTCGAACATCATGAATTTATGAGGTTTCGGCGAAAAAGGGTCAACTTTTTCGAAGTAGTCTTTAGGCGTCATTTTGACCTTGGTAATGGACGCAAAATCACTAGTAACGTCCAAATATATAAACTAAAGACTCTATGCAATATGTACGCCAAAAATTATGATATTCTGATAGGTGTAAGTAGCTAAAAACTTGCAGTAAACATGACATTCAGCCGAGGGAGACGTTTTTAGGGACCGTAGCCTTAAGCTTGTATTCATAGGTACTAACTAGTCCTAGTTTGAAGTTTAAAACCCCATTTTTAGCTCCGGAGATGGCATCTAAAAAGCCTTATGTTATTTATGAACATTAACTAAGAATATTACATTATTTGTCAAGAAGAGAAAAGGGGAAGACTTGTCATAATAACAAAGATATAAAGCATGATATTAAAGAATAACTTTTTAAAACCATTTATATATTTATTTTTAAACATATTGCTTGATTAAGGAACATTTGAAAATTGAGCACCTTTAACATATTGCTAGCCGGCCAGAGATACAGCTTCTTGTCTGTTGTAACATTATACATTGTAGACCTGAATTACTTGAGTTAGAAATGTCAAAGGAACATAAATCAATTGTAAAGATTGAACATGTTATCGTGTTATGTTGCATTAAGGTCTTGTAAGCACTTTGTGAATTGACTGGATGGATACGTTACATAAAAAGTACGTACAGAAAATTGATTACTACTGTTTTGTGAAATTAAATAACAGCTTCATTAATCAGAGTAAAATAAGCATTACACTCCTTTATCTCTTGTTAAAGTCTTACATTTTTATTTTCAGTCAAGTATTGATATTGTTGAAGGTAGTAGTATATATTGAGCTATATAGAATGTTAATATCTTTATTGTCTTAAATAGATTCTTCGTTAGTGAAATTATGTGCATTCCCTGTTTGCAAACTACCAACATAAGTTATGAGTTTTATCTCATTCTGACTGTGTCTTATCACTTGAGAGACAGATATTCAATGCAATTCATACACTCCGCGTGTGCTGCGCGTGTCACCTAACCAATCAGGACGCAAGAATACAAAGTACGCGGAGTGCAGTGGATTTTCACAATGCACTGCGCTTGTTGCGTTCCGGTTTGCGTGGCGGGCGCTTAGTGCGTATGAATGTTTCATTGTTTTTGTCGGGTGATTATTTATTTAGTTTAGAGACGTTTTGGATTTTGATAGTCATATTAAAGGCCTTATTTCTTTACACAAAAGATACAATATTATTTTTCTGTCGTGCATGAATTAGATTAATAAATTTGCATTTCATAATGCTCGGAAAATGAGACAAAATCAATGCACTTGCGGTAAATTTTGATTGCTGTCCAATGCACTCGGCCCCTATGGGCCTCGTGCATTGGACGCATCAAAATTGACCGCGCGTGCATTGATTTTGTCTCATTTCACTCGCGTATGAAATGCGCATTTATCAACCTATAATCAATTTGAGGAGTTCAAATGCAGTCAAACTGTGAAACACAACAAAGCCTTGCAAGACGTTTTGTGCATTGTATCTTTTATCGACAGCTATAATAGATCTTGTATGGTTGTGGTCTTATTTATTTTGAATGTAATACAAGTACTTTTGCATTTCAGAAGTGCATTTAGGTATTAAGATAGAGCAAAGTGTCATACCCAATGAAAAGGAGACGAAAACCGCTCGGCCCGGGGCTCGAACCCACAACCTATGTATTACGAGACCCGTGCTCTAACCGCTCGGCCACGCTGCCCTGATAGATGCACATAATTAGCATTATGTTTATATCATTTTTTGATTAGATTAATCACTAAATTAGAAATATTACAAACTTGAAAATTAGATTATTAAAAGTGTATTAATAAGTAAATAAAACAAATATATACTGACATTTTTCAGTTCTCTGAATTAAACTATGGTCCTCCGGTGACTAAAACTTAAAATAACTACATTTTAGTCACTTCAGGTCCTTAGTTTTAACCAGAGATCTTCAAGTCAGTATATATCTGTGCACTTCCCTTCGCTTGACATTTGCAGTACGAACGAAGACAGAACAAATATAAATTTTGGAATGATTCGGTTGTTACCCTACAAGTAATTTTCAATTGATTGTTTTGAATATGTAATTTATTTTAATGGAATCCGTGCTCATTTTTTGTATATTTTGGAGTTCATTTTTATTTCATTATGGGAGTCATTCTCATTTTTAATCATGGTAGTTTAGGGTTGGATTAATTGCTATTTCCATTGCCAATTTTTACTGATTTTTTGTATTTATTTATTATTATTATCATTATCATAATTATGATTATTTTGGTGTTTTGATGCTGGAAATTAAAGCAATACTATAAAGTGTTAAAAATGAAGCGCCCACTGTTACTCATGACTTTTGATCTTTTGGGCTTATTGGGTTTGTTTTTGGTAGATATGAATACCCTCCAAACGATTTAGCTCAAAGATGCTTACTTTTTCTGTTATGGCCATTTGTTGAATTAAATTCGGGATCCCGAATTTAATTCCACATGTATTAGTATAGGAAAGCATGCATGTGCTTTTTATCCATTTTGGTGGCAAAATTATTTTTCACAAACTACACTTGAAAATGCTTTTATATAGTCACATTCTTCCATTTTATGCTATTTTTACTATAAACGATTTTTGATCAATATCTTATAGTATTGCTTTAATAGGAAAATATTTTTGATGGCAACTCTGATACAGGCCTTCACGCTAATAATTACAAATGAAATCTGCAGAAATATTTACGGTCATTGCTCCCATTGAATGACCCCAGAGAATTTTAAAACTGACCTCTTATGTTAGAATTTAGTAAACGAAAGGATTAAAAGAAAATAGAAAGTACTAAGACGCGTATCTGATAGTTGTACCTCGGATGATAGCGAGGAGATGAAACCAAATTGGTATTCAAATCAAGATCAACCTGGTCAATGCCCTGAAAGGAAACCCCAAGAGACTGACATGTTTCGTTAAGTTTCAATAAATGAAAAATGATAGATAAGTAGTTATGATCAGTAAAGATCACATCTCAGAGTGGTATTGATTAAGTTGACAAGCAAAAAGCAATATTGCTGGAAATCTAGAAATACCTCCCTCAGCTGAGAGTCCCCAATTTGAAGCTACATTTGAGCAACTCTCTATAAATACTATGCAATTGTTCTAACTTGTGTTTGATGCTTGAAAATATTAATGCGAATCATCAAAGAAGCCGCGATACACAATTTGTATACTTTAGAAAATGTCTTAGAACAACAGATAGCAAATATTTTGCTTTACTTGCCATCAATTTCTACATGAAAATCCGCATCTAGAAATGTATACTATTATATGGATTTAATTATCGGTTGCTGAGTTCCAAAGTATACTATATTTCTGAAAATAAGGGATAACTGTGCTCTTAAGTCATACAAAATATGCTGTCTTTTGCATATTCTACCTTTAAAGTGACAATGGGTTTTGGGTCATTTTTTTTGTTTTGTTTTGTTTTGTTGTAACTTGTATTCATACATGTACATCACACATCATTCAAACTGTATATATATTTATTAAAATGTTTATTAGGTAACATCTCATCTTTGGATATAGTTACTTTTTGCTCATTTGGTCGGTAATTTTCTGAAAAATATAAAGAAAATAAGCTTCTCAAACATAATTCATTTTCAACAAAGGAAGCTAAAAACGGTTATTTTGAACAGTGCGTTATTATAGATGAGACCGGCTATGACAAAATGAGTTTAAGGTTTAGCCTGGAGATTTTAAATGAATGGTGTAAACGTGGATTTAAGTTATTTATCTTTTGTTTCTATATCATGTATACGTTAAACACAAATATAAATGTTCCCTGATATATAAATTATGGTTTGAATTATGTCCCCGTGGTGTTCTCAAAACCATGAATAATGCCGAAGCTGTCAAAATTCGTTTTATATACCAAATTAAATGTTGTCATCTGGTTGGTTAAAACAACTACTTTTAGCACTTAGAACGCATGTTAATGATTTACGATATATTTCTACTTTCAATGCTGATCGCGCCACAGTCTTCGTGTTTCTACTCACGAATGGTTGCCGTGTGTTACCGGTTGTCTTCGGGTGTTTCCGATTGGATTGTCCAACAGAAACTAGAACGGGTGTTGAATGTTCCGATTGTCAATCGGCAACACAACGATCGGTAACAACCGTCTATTGAGGTGGTTCTTGCCCGGTGCAGAAACAGGAACTGTGTTCATTTTCGCGAAGGTCGAGTGGTATGATCCGGATCATTACGAACTCCCGCTAAATAGTCGAGTCGGTTTAAAAACAACATTTTTGGAGGTTTTGGGGAAAAACTCAGTACGGTGGTATATGGGAAATGTGACATTACTTAGTGATGATTTTAAAAATCCGCGCGAAAAGTGTTGTTATTTTTTCACAAAAGTTGTGCACAAGTATGTTCTTTCAAATAAAACAATAAAAATTGGGGTCACCGAACTAATTTTTCATAAATATATTAAAATATGGCAATTTTTAGCTTCTTTTTATAGTCTAGCAGTACATGGAAGTAACATACAAGTAGTAAACTAATAATTTGACAAACAATAGTTCATGTTTTTTACAACGTACTATCAATTACGATTGATTTAATAAGTCAAATGCAGGGCAATACTCATTATTAAAATTAAGTATTCAAGTGCTTTGAATTGATTATTGTTTTAAACAATAATAATAATGAAAGAAAATAAATGATCAATTTGCATGAACTTGGAATCAAAAATTGATGAAAAATGGCTATGGAAGCCTAAATTGTTGTGCAATTTCTTTAACAAATTTACTAAGATTAATGATTTGCTTTTTGTCATCTGAATTAAAAAGATCAAACATTTTAAGGACATTGTAAGATGAAGCAAATTTGTTGTCAATATATTTTTTTCTCTGAGAAAGAAAATATTTGCATTCAAAAATGTAACGAAATTCATCACCAACAGAACTATCGTCACACAGAGTACATTTTCTATCATCATACTCAACATTAAAATATTTACCAGTTACTACAGGAATATTTGTATTACGAAGTCTGAATCTACTAAAATTAGTTGCATGGTTAATTGGTAAATTTAACAAATAATTCTCAAATGTGAACTCCCTTTTAAGTATTCTATAATTGATACCAGAGCTGGAATTATTTACCAAATAATTCCAATTTTGAAGGAATTGATCTTGTATTCTTCTTTTGGCAATATTTTTAACCCAATTTTGGCTAACAAATCCAAATGTAGTAGAGACCAATATCAGAGAAAATTGATTCAATAGTTTTAAGCCAACCAGAAATCTTAATGTTCTCACTGTGACATTTATATAATAAATTATAAAGGACTTTGCAAAGTCTATGATCTTTCATATTAACTACCTTTGCCCAATAGTTCAGAATTCTACATTTAATATGAATTGTGACAGGAAATTGCCCAAGTTCACCTTATACCATGCATGTTGTTGTTGAAGATTTGCAGAATTTTACAGAACCTGATATGAAGTTTTTCAGCCAACTGACAGCTTTCAGAGCCCCAAATTCACAGCCATAATTTTAAAATTGTTAAAACAAGTGATTGAAACAGACTGAGTTGAATGTCAATTGGCAGGGATCTTTTTTGAAGCTTCCATTATAATTAAAAATAATACCGAGATAATTGTAATGATCAACTACTTCAATATTTGAATCACCAAAGTGAAACTGAGGAATGACTCTTTTTTTTTACCTCTAGAAAAAACAACTATTTTTGTTTTGCTGGTATTGACTTTAAGGTCCCAATCCCGACAGTATTCAAAAAGTGAGTCAAGTGAATTTTGCAAATCTTGCTGTGTCTCGCCAAAAATAATTGTATCATCTGCATACAAAAGTGTAATCATTTTTAAAAACAAAACAGTATTTTCATCTTGTAATTTATCATAAACTAGGTCAGAGATAGATTTTAAACCATCACTATTTTTGAGCAGGTTTGATTCGAGATCATTGAGAAAAATCGAAAACATCAGTGGTGAGAGATTCTCACCTTGGCGGACACCAATTTGGGATCATAGACGGTAAAATACGTATTTTACCGTCTATGTTGGGATGGAAATAAATCTGATAGGCCACAAAAATTGGATTTCACACAAAACTTGGCGTTATTATACATATTGATGATAACTTTCAGGACTTTCCCATTGATACCAATTTCGAATAATTTTTTTCCAAAGATGGATTTTATTTACAGTATCAAAAGCTTTAGCATAGTCAACGAAAGCACAGTATATTTTTTTACGCTTAGAGTTGTAGATATCAATAATACTTTTCAGATTAAAAATGTGATCAAGTGTTGAGTAACCGTGTCTAAAGCCTGCCTGTTCCTCCCCAAGAATTCTAAGACATTCCACATATTTTGACAACCTTTCATTAATTATGGATGTAGAAAGTTTTCCAAGGCAACTTAGGATAGTAAATCATCTATAATTTCCCGGATCTGAAGGTGAACCTTATTCTTAAAAATTTGACAAATAATTCCAACAGTCCAACCAGAAGGAACAATGCCCAGAGTATATGTGAATGCGTATTGCGGCACTTACCAAGTCGGAAACTAGCGCGTAGTGGTACGCGTGGACCAGACACCTTAAGCTGTTGTGGCCCACTGCATATAAAAGACCGCGTAGCTAGATCCATTTGAAAATTCAGTTTTCGGAATTTTCTTATTTATATTCAATTCTTGGCAAAGTACCTCAAATACTGAAGGTCAAAAAATGTTCAAGATACCTTAAAGTATCTATTCAACATTGCTTAAATTGCTTTCACCACATTTATGTCAAAACATTATCAGAGTAAATAATGTTTTGTTTAAATATATGATTTGGGAAATTATTGCTTTCTGCGGTAACATGAAATCTATTCTTGTAATGTTTATTTTACTATCATCAATGCTTATCATGCAAAATATGAAAGTAAATGTGATTTTTAATGGCAAGTATAATGGGTAATCGGAGGAAGTGGTTTAGAATTCTGAAATGTTATTGAATCACTTGGTGTCAGACTTGCTATGATAGCAACATCAACGACAAATAAAATACTCCATAGAACATTAGAAATATCAATTTGTAACACGAACTTTTACAATCAAGCATATTTAACCAAAAATTGATGTTGCTGACAAATGAAAGTCTAAATTTTCATTTGTAATTCCATAATACGAATTTCGACCATAAGCATGTGAAATTTTATAAGTTCAGATGAAACGAACTGCAAAACATTGAGTGCTTTGATAAAAAGTCGTCAAAATATTCATAGTTTTTTAAGATATTATTATCGCCATTTTAAAGAGGATACTGTGAGAAAAAATCAATAGTCAAGGTTAATGTATAGACGCTTCTCTTCATGTGTGCCAAAAATTGTTTGATATGTCATATATGAGCGGGTAACATCTTGCAGTGAACGGTATTTTCTAAGAACAGTCGCTACAAAAGACCCCGGCAAAAGACATTTTAGTTTCGTACTGGCTCTTGTAATAATCCAATTTTGAAAGTCAATAGGCAAGCATTTTTGTCGTTGATAATATGAATTG